>CM031974.1:4275328-4290093 GCA_018804465.1 Populus tomentosa | reverse complement strand
TGTAGAAGAAGCATACTTGCTCAAGAGGGATCACCCGAAATTTAAAGGCTACTGAATTTCGGTAACCGGGGCATCGTGGCCGAATGCCGCGAAACTCACCGAGTCAAAGTTTTTCGCCGTTTGGGGAAGAAAGTCTGAAGTAGAACAAGTAGCAGAAGCATACATGCTCAAGAGGGATCACCCGAAATTCAAAGGCAACTGAATTTCGGCAACCGGGATATCGTGGTCCGAAAGCCGCGAAACTCACCGAGTCAAAGTGTTTCGCCGTTTTAGGAAGAAAGTCTGAAGTAGAACAAGTAGCAGAAGCATACATGCTCAAGAGGGAACCCCCGAAATTCAAAGGCAACTGAATTTCGGCAACCGGGGCATCGAAGTCGGAATGCCGCGAAACTCACCGAGTCAAAGCATTTCGTCGGTTGCGTAAGAAAGACTGGTGTAGAACAAGTAGAAGAAGCATACATGCTCAAGAGGGATCACCCGAAATTTAAAGGCAACTGAATTTCGGTAACCGGGGCATCGTGGCCGAATGCCGCGAAACTCACCGAGTCAAAGTGTTTCGCCGTTTGGGGAAGAAAGTCTGAAGTAGAACAAGTAGCAGAAGCATACATGCTCAAGAGGGATCACCCGAAATTCAAAGGCAACTGAATTTCGGCAACCGGGGCATCGATGTCGGAATGCCGTGAAACTCACCAAGTCAAAGCGTTTCGCCGTTTGGGGAAGAAAGTCTGAAGTAAAACAAGTAGCAGAAGCATACATGCTCAAGAGGGATCACCCGAAATTCAAAGGCAACTGAATTTCGGCAACCGGGGCATCGAAGTCATAATGCCGCGAAACTCACGGAGTCAAAGTGCTTCGCCGTTTGGGGAAGAAAGTCTGATGTAGAACAAGTAGAAGAAGCATACATGCTCAAGAGGGATCAACTGAAATTCAAAGGCAACTGAATTTGTGCACCCGTGGCATCGAAGTCGGAATGCCGCGAAACTCACCGAGTCAAAGCGTTTCACCTATAGCGGAAGAAAGTCTGATGTAGAACAAGTAGCAGAAGCATACATGCTCAAGAGGGATCACCCGAAATTCAAATGTAATTGAATTTCGGCAACCTGGGCATCGAAGTCGGAAAGCCTAAAAAATCACCGAGTCAAAGCGTTTCGCCGTTTGGGGAAGAAAATCTGATGTAGAACAAGTAGAAGAAGCATACATGCTCAAGAGGGATCACCCGAAATTCAAAGGCAACTGAATTTTAGCAACCGGGGCATCGATGTCGGAATGTTGCGAAACTCACCGAGTCGAAGCTTTTCCTGCAAGCGGAAGAAAGTATGATGTAGAACAAGTAGAAGAAGCATACATGCTCAAGAGGGATCACCCGAAATTCAAAGGCAACTGAATTTCGGCAACCGGGGCATCGAAGTCGGAATGCCTCAAAACTCACCGAGTCAAAGCGTTTCGCCGTTTGGGGAAAAAACTCTGATGTAGAACAAGTAGAAGAAGCATACATGCTCAAGAGGGATCACCCGAAATTCAAAGGAAACTCAATTTCGGCAACCGGGGCATCGTGGTCCGAATGCCGCGAAACTCTCCGAGTCAAAGTGTTTCGCCGTTTGGGGAAGAAAGTCTGAAGTAGAACAAGTAGCAGAAGCATACATGCTCAAGAGGGATCACCCGAAATTCAAAGGCAACTGAATTTCAGCAACCGGGGCATCGATGTCGGAATGCCGTGAAACTCACCGAGTCAAAGTGTTTCCTGCTAGTGGAAGAAAGTCTGATGTAGAACAAGTAGCAGAAGCATACATGCTCAAGAGGGATCCCCCGAAATTCAAAGGCAACTGAATTTCGGCAACCGGGGCATCGAAGTCGGAATGCCGCGAAACTCACCGAGTCAAAGCGTTTCGCCGGTTGCGTAAGAAAGACTGATGTAGAACAAGTAGAAGAAGCATACATGCTCAAGAGGGATCACCCGAAATTCAAAGGCAACTGAATTTCGGCAACCGGGGCATCGAAGTCGGAATGCCTCAAAACTCACCGAGTCAAAGCGTTTCGCTGTTTGGGGAAAAAACTCTGATGTAGAACAAGTAGAAGAAGCATACATGCTCAAGAGGGATCACCCGAAATTCAAAGGAAACTCAATTTCGGCAACCGGGGCATCGTGGTCCGAATGCCGCGAAACTCTCCGAGTCAAATTGTTTCGCCGTTTGGGGAAGAAAGTCTGAAGTAGAACAAGTAGCAGAAGCATACATGCTTGACACGACCAAAAGCTTGATGTCTTTTCCCAAGTGCAGGAGTGTCGAAGTAATAAATAACCCGGCAAGACCGGGGTCGAACCACAGAGAGGTTAATTGTATAAATTATAAATAACAAAACAACAACAACAACAATAATAATAACAATAATAATTACAATACTCAGTACGTGGCGTTGTTACACCTGAGAATGATCCAAAAGACCGGGTCACAGGTTTCCAGCCTATATACTGAGTTTATGAAAAGATCAAAGGGATATATTACAGAATGTAAATAACAACAATAATAATAATAACAATAATAGTAGTAGTAGTAATAGAAGAAGATGAAGAAATTAATGAGAACTTTGAGTTGGAAGATTAATGTAAGGATTAACCAATGATAAAAACGAATGTCAAGGTTAGAGGATCCACTAACGGTACTTCAAACAAGTATAATATAAACTCTTATTACTCAATTGGAAATCACACATAAAGGAGGTTCCCATCAGATTATAAATTGTTAACATGATTACATTAGTTATCTTATTCGAATAAAGCTAATACTTGTAAATGTTGGCAGGCATTCATGATTATAACTTATGTTAACAACAAATCAAGTCCCTTTCATAGCTCAGGTGTCGGTTATACCATACAATATGGGCTATGAAAGTACCAAGTATTTGTTGTACCAAGTGTTATACAACATAAATCTAGATTAACCATTTAACAAGTAAAGTATTAAAAGTGAACAAGATAACAAATATAAAACATGTTAGTATCCAACGTTAAGGTCCATGTTAAGTTTATATTATACTTATTCTTACACCATTAGTGTACCCTTTTCACCTTGACATAATTAACTTAGCTAAACATAATGAAAGAAAGAAACATAAATGAACAAGGTAAGAACATAAATGAGAAAGAAGTTAACTAAGTAAAGGAAAGGAAATTAAGTGCATAAACTTGATATCAATGAAAGCAAAACATAAGCAATACAAAGAGAGAAAGCAAGAGCATGATCTTGATCTGGAAACCAAGATGCCTTAATACATGGTAAGTGCCTCCTTTTATAGGCCAAAATTTGGAACTATTGATTTGTTGACTAATTGATGAGTGGGTGGCCACATCTTGACTTTGGTGACAATCCTTATCTTCTTGTCTGAACAAAACGTCATTGCTAACATCATAATTTGCCCAGAATCCTCAGGAATGTTCTAGGAAATTGTCTCAGCTTTCCAACAAAAAAAGATGAGGTCATTTGGACTTCTAGAACTCAAGATATGGGTTGAACACTAAATAGTGTCTGGGCTGCAGGACAGCTTCGGACTTCTTCGTTGTTCCTTCAATTTGGACTTCAAAACGGCCTTCTTAGATCTTGGGCTCCCCATGAAAGTTGTAGGCCTTTGTCTTACCTTTCCATCCATATAAAATGGACCTAAATCCGAGATCTAGAGCTCCAGATATGATCCAATTACCGAGCAATGTTCCGGTTTGGACTGCACCGACATCTCTTTTCTAAGTTTGGCCATCTCTTTGTCCTTTAACTTTCAATACTTAAACTCATCAATCAATCCTTTTATTTATGTGATCGGCCTGCATTTAAGATGAGCATTTACCATAAATTAAGGTATCTTATAATATCAAAGTTGTTATTATAAAACATGCTTTAGTTAAGGAGTTATTGATACTTCAAGTGCAAAATGATGATATAAAACCTTGATAAACATGCACTTTTAAGTACTAATCACACCCCCCAACCAGCTTATTACTAGTCCCTAGTAATCTAAAGCGTTAAAATAGAGAAACAATTTGCAAGTATCACAAAGCAAGGCATTCATCATTCAACTTCTATTAATCTATCCAGATAAACAAACTCTCACTAAATTTATATTACTGCTTCATACTTCTTAAACAAGATATTAATAAACCTT
Source organism: Populus tomentosa (assembly GCA_018804465.1). Taxonomy (NCBI): domain Eukaryota; kingdom Viridiplantae; phylum Streptophyta; class Magnoliopsida; order Malpighiales; family Salicaceae; genus Populus; species Populus tomentosa. Next base: position 4,285,944 of record CM031974.1, on the reverse strand, counting down.
CTTTTTATGTGCTCAATATATGAAAACATAGATGATGGGGCTTTTGTTGGAAGAAAACAATATTATGTTCAAATGTTTAAGGTGAACTTCCTTGGGTTGGGATTATTATTATTATTACTTTTTTTTTTCTTCTTCTTCTTCTTTTTTTTTTATTTTTTTTATTTTTATTTATATACACATACAACTTAAAAAATAATGTATCTTTAACCCATGTAACGAGTTTTAGGCTAATGACTCCCAGACCAGTTGGTCTTAGGGCATTAGGTGTTGAGACACCCCTACGAGCTTAACAACTCGGGTTGCAGATATTGATACGTAGATAGTGCAATGTTTGATTCCCTTAAGCTTTTCTCCTTAACCCATGTAACAAGCTTTGGGCCAATAGCTCCCAAGTCAGTTGACTTTAGGGTATTAGGTGTTAAAACACCCCTTCGGGCTTAATTGCTTAGGTTAGGGAGGCTACGAAACCAAACTTATCTACGTTTTTATTATCATCAATATTATCATCATTTTTTTTTTGAAGTACATACTAACCCTTACCCTTAGTCGTTACCTTCAACAAAGAACATAAATAATGTAATAATCCAATGTGCAACCCACAATCATATGTTAAAGTGTGTGTGTGAAAATGAAGGTTTAATAATACTTGTTAAATGAGTATATAAGCAGAATCAAGTGATAACAATGCGAGAGTTTGTAAACCTGAATATTTCAAGAAGTATTCTAATAGGCCTTGTTATGAATATTGCAAATAACCATTAGAAATTTTTTTACTACGATGCGTCTCAAGAATAATTCCTCTTTACTCTGCCATCCTAGTAATAACAGTTTTGCCAAATGGTTTTTTAAAAACAACAACAGTTAGTTGGTTAGTTTTTTTTTTTTTTTTTTTTTTAAACTACTACCCTCTCCCCCCAACCAAAACGAGACATTGTCCTCAATGTCCTAAGGTAGAAAGATAGAGTATAGAAGACATCACCTGAAACAGTGAACAATGACAAACCTAAAACACACTTAAACAAATATAAGAAGTAACAAAACAAAATAATATACTATTAATAACACAAAAGACACAAGGTTTCACAGATGAAGGCTCAAATCTAATCTAAGCTTTTTACGGCTTTCCTTAGCTGACCAATCTAGGCGACTCATGCAAGGATCAATGACAGGGATGAAAGATTGTAGTTGGTCAATCAATTGTTCAGCAGTAGCAGCAGAGATTATGATTTGTCGTGCTGAAGATGTTAGAAATTCCTGTTCCACAGCTTGATCAAGGAAAGATAGCAACTTATCATAAAAACCATTAACATTTAACAAACCTATAGGTTTATGGTGAATGTGCAGTTGGGCCCAAGATGAAATATGAAAGATCTCTTCCAATGTGCCCAGACCACCTGGTAAGGCAATTAAGGCATCAGCATGGTTAAACATGGTATTCAATCGGTCAGACATTGTTGGGACCTGTAGTTCCTCTCCAATTGTTTTTCCAATGATGTCCCCATGTGCTAAAGCTTTGGGGACAACCCCCAAAACTTGACTGCCTCCCAAAAATGCAGCCATTGACACACCTCCCATTAACCCAAGGCTGCCTCCCCCATACACTAAATGAATCTTTCTCTCAGCTAGTACCCGACCAAGATGATTTGCTGATTCTAAAAACTCTTTTTCTTTCCCAGAACTGGATCCACCGAAAACACAAATATTTTTTATGTGATGACTTGAGGAACCTGCCATTTCTACACACTTCTATATTTGATGAATGTATGGGATGAGTAGAAATGAAGGGAAGGAAGAGAAGAATTTATAGATGAAAATTGAAAAATGCAATCATACCACCTATATGTAGGCCAGCTGTAGTCTCACAAACTCTCTCTCTCTCTCTCTCTCTCTTTATTAATTATGTATTTTGAAAAAACATGTGTATGTACAGGTAGTTGTGATTGTGGCTCACATCTTCCCTTGGTTTTACGTCCAAGAACGGCTTAAACGCCCTCTATGGGTCGGGGATAGGCTTCCCATCCAGTTTTCTTAAAAACTGGCAAACAGGGTCTTTTTTAGTCAGATTCCCAAGACTAAGTCGATCATGTTCTTTATGGAATTGTGGCCATAAATCATGAATTACACGATGCACATCTCCACTAGGATGCGTCTCAAGGGTCAATAAAAGATTATCTAAAGACCCCTTACTCAGGCCATCCTTAATGAATTGTATTTTATCTTCACGGTTTACAGATACCATTCCTAAAGAACGACATGTCATATTACAAGTCCATCTGGCACATCGATGACATACTTTCAGTCATTTTGCACGACGTTTCTTTGCAAAAGTGCTTTTACCTGTTCCAAGCATGTGTGAAATGAAAGAATTGGAGGACTCACCTGATAATCGGACCTTTGCTTCAATTAGCCAGCGAATATCTTCAGGAATTCCATGATTCATTAACAACCTCAATCTTGCACACCTAGCACGGTAAATTTTTGTAATCGCATTCTGAGGCAGAGCGGGAAAATACCTTTTCAACTTTTCAAGAGTGGTGTCCATTTTAAAATTAGAATTGGGGAAAATATTCAAAGAAGGGAGAAAGAGCAGAGAATTGTACAAATATATACAAATATCAGTTATTTAGGAAACTGAAAGAACCGACTTAAGAGTCACGGAGTACCGTTATCCGCCATTTGACCGGGGTGAGAGACTAGCAAAACAAAAGTCACACTAAAAAGCAACAAAAAAAATGTGAGAAAAACAAAATAATCAACCTTTATCAATAAGATTATTCAAACCAATGGATTCATTTTCACTAGGAAACTCATCAAAGTAAGCTTTTAAACGATGTTCATTTACCTTCAAAACATTGTCATTCTTTGGATTCTCAATATCAAGGGCCCCATAAGGATACACATGTTTCAAAATAAATGGACCGCTCCATCTTGATCTTAGTTTTTCAGGAAATAAATGGAGTTGAGAATTATAAAGCAAAACTTTTTGACCAGTATCAACTTTTTGACAATTTTCACAAGTTTTGCAGAATGCATGTGTGTCCTTGAACATGGTGGGCCAATAAAATCCATTTTGTAAGATTTTTGCAGTCGTCTCTCTTGATGAGAATTGACTCCCACATGCTTTAGAATGACAAAGTTTAATGACATTACTTACCTCATTGTCGGGAATGCATTTTTGAAATATTTGATCAGGACAATTTTTGAATAAGTAAGGGTCATCTAAGTAAAAGTTCTTCACTTCGTTCAAAAACTTTCCTTTGTCTTCGGTACTCCAGTGAGCTGGCAAATCTCCTGTTGCAAGAAAATTGATATTTTTAGCAAACCAAGGCATTGAGCTGAGAGAAAGTAAGGATTCTTCAGGAAAGTAATCATCGATTGGTGGGATGTCAAATGTCAAATCTGTTTTCACTCTTGACAAAAGATCGGCATTAATATTTTTGGTGCCTTTTTCATCCGTGATTTCTTCCTGAGAATAAATCATTTGCAAATCTTCAGATTCATCCAACTCAATTTTACTCAAAGTAGATTCAAGTTGATCATGAACTAATTCTTCAATAAGATCTACTTCTTGTAAATCATTATCATCTCCAGGTTGCTTGCACATGTTGAAAATATTCATCTCCAATGTCATGTTTTCAAAAGATAACTTCATGAGTCCATTCCTACAATTAATCAATGCATTAGAAGTTGCAAGAAACGGACGTCCTAAAATAATAGGAAATGAATTACATGCTTCAACAGGTTGCGTGTCCAAGACAATAAAATCCACAGGATAAATGAATTTATCAACTTGTACTAACACATCTTCGATTATTCCTCTAGGCACTTTTACAGATCTATCGGCGAGTAAAAGAGTTACAGAAGTTGGTTTTAACTCACCTAGATTGAGACTTTGAAAAACTGAATATGGAAGTAAATTCACACTAGCTCCAAGATCAAGTAAGGCTCTTTCAATTTTATGTTCTCCAATAAAGCAAGAAATTGTAGGACAACCAGGGTCTTTATATTTCAAAGCATTATTGTTCTGAAGAATGGCACTTACTTGTTCGGTTAAAAAGGCTTTCTTTTTCACATTCAGTTTTCTCTTCACAGTGCATAGATCTTTCAAAATTTTAGCATAGGAAGGTACCTGTTTAATAGCATCCAACAAAGGTATATTGATCCTTACCTGTTTGAAAATTTCAAAGATTTCAGAGTTGTGATTGACTTTCCTTTGTTTGGTCATGGCATGAGGAAATGGAAGTGCTGGCGGGGAATCAGCCTTTTCTTTGCAATGTTCAGGTTCAACCCCTTCCTTACCCTCAGAGATAGACTCATCATCTTTCTCACAAGGTTCGAGAATGAGTTTTTCAATAACCTTACCACTACGAAGAGTGATGACTGATTTGACTTGATCCATGTGTTGGCTTCCAGAACTACTTGCATTTGCATTGTATTGCCCCTTTAGATTTTGCTGTGGTTGAGAAGGAAACTTACCTTTCTCTTGGAAACTGAGAGCAGATGTTAATTTTGCAAGAGCATCTTTAAAATCTGTCATGCTTTGAGCAAGTTGAGTGTTGATTGTCTCCTGCTTTTCAATGAATGCATGCAATGTTTCCTCAAAATTTCTTCTAGGAGGTGGAGCATAAGGAGGTGCATATCCATGAGAATTTTGAAAATTATGGTGTGCTTGAAACGGTGGCTGTGAAGTTTGTGCATTGTTGCTATCACTCTTCCAACTAAAATTTGGGTGATTTCTCCAACCAGGGTTATACGTTTGGGAGTATGGGTTATGGTTGGGTCTTTGGAAACTGTTTAAAACATGGACTTGTTCATGAAGGGATTCCTTGAAAGAAGGCAAAGTTGGACAATCATTGGTTGCATGCTCATTTGTTTCACAGATTTGACACACAATGTCTTGAACAGATTTTAATTGACCACTCTTTTTCAATTCTAGTGCCTCGACTTTTCTAGCTAAAGATGCAAACTTGGCTTGGAGGTCATGATCTTCCCTAAGGTTGTGCATACCTCCACTAGATGTATGAGGTTGAGTTTTACTTGGTGCCTCATAAGTACCTGTGGTGTCCCAATTTTGAGCATTTTCGGCTAGCAAGTCTAGGTACTCCATTGCTTCATTAGGGTCTTTATCTTCGAAAGTTCCATTGCACATCAATTCAACCATTTGCCTATCTCTAGGTGTTAAACCTTCATAAAAATGTGAAACCAATCTCCATGTTTCAAAACCATGATGAGGGCAAGTATTAAGCAAATCTCGATACCTATCCCAACATTGGTAAAATGTTTCTGCTGGTTTTTGAGTGAAAGTGATGATTTGTCTTTTGAAAGAGTTTGTTCTGTGAGATGGAAAAAACTTTTTAAAAAATTGTTGTTGCATATCATCCCAAGCACGAATAGATCCTAGTCTTAAATTTTGTAGCCATGTTTTAGCTTTATCTTTTAATGAAAAAGGAAAAAGCTTTAATCGAATGGTGTTCATGCTACAATTTGAGTCATTATAGGTATTACAGACCTCCTCAAATTCCCTTAAATGCAAGTATGGATTTTCTAAGTCTAAGCCATGAAAAGATGGTAAAAGTTGAATAATGCCTGGCTTAAAATTAAAATGAGATGCATCAGGAGGGAAAACTATGCATGAGGGTGCACTTGTTCTTGTGGGATTCATGTGGTCTCTAAGTGTTCTTCTATGGTTATTCTCATTATTCTCATTATGAAGTGATTGATTATCTTCTTCGGCCATATTTTCTAAAAATGATGAGGATACCCTACAAAGTCGACCACTTAATGTACGTGACCAAACTCGCATGCACGTGTAAAAAGAGAATAAAAGGAAGAAAAGAAAAGAGAAGAAAAAGAAACAAAACAAAAACAAAACAACAGTTAGATAAAATGAAAAGTGAAGAGAGAAAATAAATTAAATATTATAATTTATACAAGAATTTACCTCCCCGGCAACGGCGCCAAAAACTTGACACGACCAAAAGCTTGATGTCTTCTCCCAAGTGCAGGAGTGTCGAAGTAATAAATAACCCGGCAAGACCGGGGTCGAACCACAGAGAGGTTAATTGTATAAATTATAAATAACAAAACAACAACAACAACAATAATAATAACAATAATAATTACAATACTCAGTACGTGGCGTTGTTACACCTGAGAATGATCCAAAAGACCGGGTCACAGGTTTCCAGCCTATATACTGAGTTTATGAAAAGATCAAAGGGATATATTACAGAATGTAAATAACAACAATAATAATAATAACAATAGTAGTAGTAGTAGTAATAGAAGAAGATGAAGAAATTAATGAGAACTTTGAGTTGGAAGATTAATGTAAGGATTAACCAATGATAAAAACGAATGTCAAGGTTAGAGGATCCACTAACGGTACTTCAAACAAGTATAATATAAACTCTTATTACTCAATTGGAAATCACACATAAAGGAGGTTCCCATCAGATTATAAATTGTTAACATGATTACATTAGTTATCTTATTCGAATAAAGCTAATACTTGTAAATGTTGGCAGGCATTCATGATTATAACTTATGTTAACAACAAATCAAGTCCCTTTCATAGCTCAGGTGTCGGTTATACCATACAATATGGGCTATGAAAGTACCAAGTATTTGTTGTACCAAGTGTTATACAACATAAATCTAGATTAACCATTTAACAAGTAAAGTATTAAAAGTGAACAAGATAACAAATATAAAACATGTTAGTATCCAACGTTAAGGTCCATGTTAAGTTTATATTATACTTATTCTTACACCATTAGTGTACCCTTTTCACCTTGACATAATTAACTTAGCTAAACATAATGAAAGAAAGAAACATAAATGAACAAGGTAAGAACATAAATGAGAAAGAAGTTAACTAAGTAAAGGAAAGGAAATTAAGTGCATAAACTTGATATCAATGAAAGCAAAACATAAGCAATACAAAGAGAGAAAGCAAGAGCATGATCTTGATCTGGAAACCAAGATGCCTTAATACATGGTAAGTGCCTCCTTTTATAGGCCAAAATTTGGAACTATTGATTTGTTGACTAATTGATGAGTGGGTGGCCACATCTTGACTTTGGTGACAATCCTTATCTTCTTGTCTGAACAAAACGTCATTGCTAACATCATAATTTGCCCAGAATCCTCAGGAATGTTCTAGGAAATTGTCTCAGCTTTCCAACAAAAAAAGATGAGGTCATTTGGACTTCTAGAACTCAAGATATGGGCTGAACACTAAATAGTGTCTGGGCTGCAGGACAGCTTCGGACTTCTTCGTTGTTCCTTCAATTTGGACTTCAAAACGGCCTTCTTAGATCTTGGGCTCCCCATGAAAGTTGTAGGCCTTTGTCTTACCTTTCCATCCATATAAAATGGACCTAAATCCGAGATCTAGAGCTCCAGATATGATCCAATTACCGAGCAATGTTCCGGTTTGGACTGCACCGACATCTCTTTTCTAAGTTTGGCCATCTCTTTGTCCTTTAACTTTCAATACTTAAACTCATCAATCAATCCTTTTATTTATGTGATCGGCCTGCATTTAAGATGAGCATTTACCATAAATTAAGGTATCTTATAATATCAAAGTTGTTATTATAAAACATGCTTTAGTTAAGGAGTTATTGATACTTCAAGTGCAAAATGATGATATAAAACCTTGATAAACATGCACTTTTAAGTACTAATCAATGCTCAAGAGGGATCAACCGAAATTCAAAGGCAACTGAATTTCAGCAACCGGGGCATCGATGTTGGAATGCCGCGAAACTCACCGAGTCAAAGCGTTTCCTGCAAGCGGAAGAAAGTCTGATGTAGAACAAGTAGAAGAAGCATACATGCTCAAGAGGGATCACCCGAAATTCAAAGGCAACTGAATTTCGGCAACCGGGGCATCGAAGTCGGAATGCCTCAAAACTCACCGAGTCAAAGCGTTTCGCCGTTTGGGGAAAAAACTCTGATGTAGAACAAGTAGAAGAAGCATACATGCTCAAGAGGGATCACCCGAAATTCAAAGGAAACTCAATTTCGGCAACCGGGGCATCGTGGTCCGAATGCCGTGAAACTCTCCGAGTCAAAGTGTTTCGCCGTTTGGGGAAGAAAGTCTGAAGTAGAACAAGTAGCAGAAGCATACATGCTCAAGAGGGATCACCCGAAATTCAAAGGCAACTGAATTTCAGCAACCGGGGCATCGATGTCGGAATGCCGTGAAACTCACCGAGTCAAAGTGTTTCCCGCTAGCGGAAGAAAGTCTGATGTAGAACAAGTAGCAGAAGCATACATGCTCAAGAGGGATCCCCCGAAATTCAAAGGCAACTGAATTTCGGCAACCGGGGCATCGAAGTCGGAATGCCGCGAAACTCACCGAGTCAAAGCGTTTCGCCGGTTGCGTAAGAAAGACTGATGTAGAACAAGTAGAAGAAGCATACATGCTCAAGAGGGATCACCCGAAATTTAAAGGCAACTGAATTTCGGCAACCGGGGCATCGTTGTCGAATGCCGCGAAACTCACCGAGTCAAAGTGTTTCGCCGTTTGGGGAAGAAAGTCTGAAGGAGAACAAGTAGCAGAAGCATACATGCTCAAGAGGGATTGACACAACCAAAAGATTGATGTCTTCTCCCAAGTGCAGGAGTGTCGAAGTAATAAATAACCCGGCAAGACCGGGGTCGAACCATAGAGAGGTTAATTGTATAAATTATAAATAACAACACAACAATAACAATAATAGCAACAATAACAACAATAATAATAACAATAACAGTAATAGTAATAATAATATTAATAATAATAATAATAATAATAATAATAATAATAATAATAATAATAATAATAATAATAATAATAATAATAATACTCAATACGTGGCGTTGTTATACCTGAGAATGATCTAAAAGATCGGGTCACAGGTTTCCAGCTTATATACTGAGTTTATGAAAAGATCAAAGAGATATATTATATAATATAAACAGATTTCTGATGCGAATGAACAAGGCAAGATCAACAATATCAGGATCCTTGATCAAACACAGAGCATACTTAACATACATAAAATATAACAAGAATGTAAATAATAATAATAATAATAATAGTAATAGTAATAATATTAGTAGTAGTAGTAATAACAACAATAAAAAGAAGAGGAGGAAGAAATTAATGAGAACTTTGAGATGGAAGATTAATGTAAGGATTAAACAATGATAAAAATAAATGTCAAGGTTAGAGGATCCACCAATGGTATTTCAAACAAGTATAATATAAACTCTTATTACTCAATTTGGAAACCACACACGAAGGAGGTTCCATTCGGATGATTTGTCATTAATAGCTCATTATAAATTATTAACATGATCATATTAATTATCTCATTTACATAACACCAAACTTTTAAATATTATCAGGAATTCATGATGTTAATTGATGTTAACAACAAATCAAGTACCTTTCATAGCCCTAGGTGTAGGTAATACCATACGGTTGGGTTATGAGAGTGCCAAGCATTTGTTGTACCAAGTATTATACAACACAAATTTAGATTAACCATTTAACAAGCAAGGTATTAAGAATTAGTAAGATAAAAAGATAAGACATGTTAATATTAAACATTAAGGCCCATATTGAGTTTACACCATACTTGTTCTTACACCATTAGTGTAACCTTTTCACCTTGACATAATAAACTTAGCCAAACATAATGAAGAAGAGAAACATAAATAAACAAAATAAAAACATAAATAAAATACAAGTTAACTAAGGAAAGGAAAGGAAATGAAAAGCATAAACAAGAAATTAATGAAAGCAAAACTTAAGAATTACAAAAAATATAAAGAGAAAAATAAAGAGCATGAACTTGATCTGAACAACCAAGCCCCTAAATACATGGCAAATGCCTCCTTTTATAGGCCAAAATTCGGAATTATTGCTTTGATGACTCATTGTTGAGTGGGTGGCCAACTTTTGACTTAGTGAAAATCCTTATCATCTTGTCTAAATAAAACGAAAATGCTAGCATCAGAACTGGGTCCAGATGTCCAAATGAAAGTTCTAGGAAACTCTCTTAGCTTTCCATGAAAAAAAAGATGAGGTCATTTGGACTTCTAGAACTCACGATATGGGCTGAACATTGAACAGTGTTGGGCTGTAGGACAGATTTGGACTTCTCCGTTGTTGCTATAATTTGGACTTGAAAACGGCCTTCTTAGATCTTGATGTCCAAATGAGAGTTGTAGGCTAATGTCTTATCAAATCTCTGTAAAAAGTTCAGATCATTTGGATATCTAGAACTCGAGATATGACCCAATTACCGAACAATGTTCCAGTTTGGACTGCACCAACGTCTCTTTTCTAAGCTTCACCCTTCTTTATCTTCAAAATTTCAGTAGTTGAATTCATCAATCAATCCTTTGATTTATATGATATGCCTGCATTTAAGATGAGCATTTACCATATATTAGGGTAATTTATAATATTAGACTTGTTATTATAAAACATGCTTTAGTTAAGAAGTTATTGATACTTTAAGTGCAAAATGATGATATAAACCCTTGATAAACATGCACTTTTAAGTACTAATCACACCCGCCAACCAGCTTATTACTAGTCCCTAGTAATCAAA
>CM031974.1:4263481-4274828 GCA_018804465.1 Populus tomentosa | reverse complement strand
TGCCTTTGAATTTCGGGTGATCCCTCTTGAGCATGTATGCTTCGGGCTACTGTCTACATCACAGTGTCTCGCAACAAACGCTTTGACTCGGTGAGTTTCCGGCATTCCTTCGATGCCCGGTGCAAATTCGCCGTTGAATTTCGGGTGATCCTTGACATGTATCTTCGCTACTTGTTTTACATCACACTTTGTCGCAAATGGGCAAACGCTTGACTCGGTGAGTCGCGGCATTCCGACTTCGATGCCCGGTTGCCGAAATTCAGTTGCCTTTGAATTTCGGGTGATCCCTCTTGAGCATGTATGCTTCTGCTACTTGTTCTACATCACACTTTCTTCCGCAAACAGCGAAACGCTTTGACTCGGGGAGTTTCGCGGCATTCCGACTTCGATGCCTCCGGTTGCCGAAATTCAGTTGCCTTTGAATTTCGGGTGATCCCTCTTGAGCATGTATGCTTCTGCTACTTGTTCTACATCACACTTCCTTCCGCAAACGGCGAAACGCTTTGACTCGGTGAGTTTCGCGGCATTCCGACTTCGATGCCCCGTTGCCGAAATTCAGTTGCCTTTGAATTTCGGGTGATCCCTCTTGAGCATGTATGCTTCTGCTACTTGTTCTACATCAGACTTCTTCCGCAAACAGGCGAAACGCTTTGACTCGGTGAGTTTCGCGGCATTCCGACTTCGATGCCCCGGTTGCCGAAATTCAGTTGCCTTTGAATTTCGGGTGATCCCTCTTGAGCATGTATGCTTCTGCTACTTGTTCTACATCACACTTCCTTCCGCAAACGGCGAAACGCTTTGACTCGGTGAGTTTCGCGGCATTCCGACTTCGATGCCCCGGTTGCCGAAATTCAGTTGCCTTTGAATTTCGGGTGATCCCTCTTGAGCATGTATGCTTCTGCTACTTGTTCTACATCAGACTTCCTTCCGCAAACGGCGAAACGCTTTGACTCGGTGAGTTTCGCGGCATTCCGACTTCGATGCCCCGGTTGCCGAAATTCAGTTGCCTTTGAATTTCGGGTGATCCCTCTTGAGCATGTATGCTTCTGCTACTTGTTCTACATCATACTTCTTCCGCAAACGGCGAAACGCTTTGACTCGGTGAGTTTCGCGGCATTCCGACTTCGATGCCCCGGTTGCCGAAATTCAGTTGCCTTTGAATTTCGGGTGATCCCTCTTGAGCATGTATGCTTCTGCTACTTGTTCTACATCAGACTTCTTCCGCAAACGGCGAAACGCTTTGACTCGGTGAGTTTCGACGGCATTCCGACTTCGATGCCCCGGTTGCCGAAATTCAGTTGCCTTTGAATTTCGGGTGATCCCTCTTGAGCATGTATGCTTCTGCTACTTGTTCTACATCAGACTTCTTCCGCAAACGGCGAAACGCTTTGACTCGGTGAGTTTCGCGGCATTCCGACTTCGATGCCCCGGTTGCCGAAATTCAGTTGCCTTTGAATTTCGGGTGATCCCTCTTGAGCATGTATGCTTCTGCTACTTGTTCTACATCAGACTTCTTCCGCAAACGGCGAAACGCTTTGACTCGGTGAGTTTCGCGGCATTCCGACTTCGATGCCCCGGTTGCCGAAATTCAGTTGCCTTTGAATTTCGGGTGATCCCTCTTGAGCATGTATGCTTCTGCTACTTGTTCTACATCACACTTCTTCCGCAAACGGCGAAACGCTTTGACTCGGTGAGTTTCGCGGCATTCCGACTTCGATGCCCCGGTTGCCGAAATTCAGTTGCCTTTGAATTTCGGGTGATCCCTCTTGAGCATGTATGCTTCTGCTACTTGTTCTACATCACACTTCCTTCCGCAAACGGCGAAACGCTTTGACTCGGTGAGTTTCGCGGCATTCCGACTTCGATGCCCCGGTTGCCGAAATTCAGTTGCCTTTGAATTTCGGGTGATCCCTCTTGAGCATGTATGCTTCTGCTACTTGTTCTACATCACACTTCTTCCGCAAACGGCGAAACGCTTTGACTCGGTGAGTTTCGCGGCATTCCGACTTCGATGCCCCGGTTGCCGAAATTCAGTTGCCTTTGAATTTCGGGTGATCCCTCTTGAGCATGTATGCTTCTGCTACTTGTTCTACATCAGACTTCTTCCGCAAACGGCGAAACGCTTTGACTCGGTGAGTTTCGCGGCATTCCGACTTCGATGCCCCGGTTGCCGAAATTCAGTTGCCTTTGAATTTCGGGTGATCCCTCTTGAGCATGTATGCTTCTGCTACTTGTTCTACATCAGACTTCTTCCGCAAACGGCGAAACGCTTTGACTCGGTGAGTTTCGCGGCATTCCGACTTCGATGCCCCGGTTGCCGAAATTCAGTTGCCTTTGAATTTCGGGTGATCCCTCTTGAGCATGTATGCTTCTGCTACTTGTTCTACATCAGACTTCTTCCGCAAACGGCGAAACGCTTTGACTCGGTGAGTTTCGCGGCATTCCGACTTCGATGCCCCGGTTGCCGAAATTCAGTTGCCTTTGAATTTCGGGTGATCCCTCTTGAGCATGTATGCTTCTGCTACTTGTTCTACATCAGACTTCTTCCGCAAACGGCGAAACGCTTTGACTCGGTGAGTTTCGCGGCATTCCGACTTCGATGCCCCGGTTGCCGAAATTCAGTTGCCTTTGAATTTCGGGTGATCCCTCTTGAGCATGTATGCTTCTGCTACTTGTTCTACATCACACTTCCTTCCGCAAACAGCGAAACGCTTTGACTCGGTGAGTTTCGCGGCATTCCGACTTCGATGCCCCGGTTGCCGAAATTCAGTTGCCTTTGAATTTCGGGTGATCCCTCTTGAGCATGTATGCTTCTGCTACTTGTTCTACATCACACTTCCTTCCGCAAACGGCGAAACGCTTTGACTCGGTGAGTTTCGCGGCATTCCGACTTCGATGCCCCGGTTGCCGAAATTCAGTTGCCTTTGAATTTCGGGTGATCCCTCTTGAGCATGTATGCTTCTGCTACTTGTTCTACATCACACTTCCTTCCGCAAACGGCGAAACGCTTTGACTCGGTGAGTTTCGCGGCATTCCGACTTCGATGCCCCGGTTGCCGAAATTCAGTTGCCTTTGAATTTCGGGTGATCCCTCTTGAGCATGTATGCTTCTGCTACTTGTTCTACATCAGACTTCTTCCGCAAACGGCGAAACGCTTTGACTCGGTGAGTTTCGCGGCATTCCGACTTCGATGCCCCGGTTGCCGAAATTCAGTTGCCTTTGAATTTCGGGTGATCCCTCTTGAGCATGTATGCTTCTGCTACTTGTTCTACATCAAACTTCTTCCGCAAACGGCGAAACGCTTTGACTCGGTGAGTTTCGCGGCATTCCGACTTCGATGCCCCGGTTGCCGAAATTCAGTTGCCTTTGAATTTCGGGTGATCCCTCTTGAGCATGTATGCTTCTGCTACTTGTTCTACATCAGACTTCCTTCCGCAAACGGCGAAACGCTTTGACTCGGTGAGTTTCGCGGCATTCCGACTTCGATGCCCCGGTTGCCGAAATTCAGTTGCCTTTGAATTTCGGGTGATCCCTCTTGAGCATGTATGCTTCTGCTACTTGTTCTACATCACACTTCTTCCGCAAACGGCGAAACGCTTTGACTCGGTGAGTTTCGCGGCATTCCGACTTCGATGCCCCGGTTGCCGAAATTCAGTTGCCTTTGAATTTCGGGTGATCCCTCTTGAGCATGTATGCTTCTGCTACTTGTTCTACATCACACTTCTTCCGCAAACGGCGAAACGCTTTGACTCGGTGAGTTTCGCGGCATTCCGACTTCGATGCCCCGGTTGCCGAAATTCAGTTGCCTTTGAATTTCGGGTGATCCCTCTTGAGCATGTATGCTTCTGCTACTTGTTCTACATCACACTTCCTTCCGCAAACGGCGAAACGCTTTGACTCGGTGAGTTTCGCGGCATTCCGACTTCGATGCCCCGGTTGCCGAAATTCAGTTGCCTTTGAATTTCGGGTGATCCCTCTTGAGCATGTATGCTTCTGCTACTTGTTCTACATCACACTTCCTTCCGCAAACGGCGAAACGCTTTGACTCGGTGAGTTTCGCGGCATTCCGACTTCGATGCCCCGGTTGCCGAAATTCAGTTGCCTTTGCATTTCGGGTGATCCCTCTTGAGCATGTATGCTTCTGCTACTTGTTCTACATCATACTTTCTTCCGCAAACGGCGAAAAGCTTTGACTCGGTGAGTTTCGCGGCATTCCGACTTCGATGCCCCGGTTGCCGAAATTCAGTTGCCTTTGAATTTCGGGTGATCCCTCTTGAGCATGTATGCTTCTGCTACTTGTTCTACATCATACTTCTTCCGCAAACGGCGAAACGCTTTGACTCGGTGAGTTTCGGCGGCATTCCGACTTCGATGCCCCGGTTGCCGAAATTCAGTTGCCTTTGAATTTCGGGTGATCCCTCTTGAGCATGTATGCTTCTGCTACTTGTTCTACATCATACGTTCTTCCGCAAACGGCGAAACGCTTTGACTCGGTGAGTTTCGCGGCATTCCGACTTCGATGCCCCGGTTGCCGAAATTCAGTTGCCTTTGAATTTCGGGTGATCCCTCTTGAGCATGTATGCTTCTGCTACTTGTTCTACATCATACTTCTTCCGCAAACGGCGAAACGCTTTGACTCGGTGAGTTTCGCGGCATTCCGACTTCGATGCCCCGGTTGCCGAAATTCAGTTGCCTTTGAATTTCGGGTGATCCCTCTTGAGCATGTATGCTTCTGCTACTTGTTCTACATCATACTTCTTCCGCAAACGGCGAAACGCTTTGACTCGGTGAGTTTCGCGGCATTCCGACTTCGATGCCCCGGTTGCCGAAATTCAGTTGCCTTTGAATTTCGGGTGATCCCTCTTGAGCATGTATGCTTCTGCTACTTGTTCTACATCGCACTTCCTTCCGCAAACGGCGAAACGCTTTGACTCGGTGAGTTTCGCGGCATTCCGACTTCGATGCCCCGGTTGCCGAAATTCAGTTGCCTTTGAATTTCGGGTGATCCCTCTTGAGCATGTATGCTTCTGCTACTTGTTCTACATCACACTTCTTCCGCAAACGGCGAAACGCTTTGACTCGGTGAGTTTCGCGGCATTCCGACTTCGATGCCCCGGTTGCCGAAATTCAGTTGCCTTTGAATTTCGGGTGATCCCTCTTGAGCATGTATGCTTCTGCTACTTGTTCTACATCAGACTTCTTCCGCAAACGCGAAACGCTTTGACTCGGTGAGTTTCGCGGCATTCCGACTTCGATGCCCCGGTTGCCGAAATTCAGTTGCCTTTGAATTTCGGGTGATCCCTCTTGAGCATGTATGCTTCTGCTACTTGTTCTACATCACACTTCTTCCGCAAACGGCGAAACGCTTTGACTCGGTGAGTTTCGCGGCATTCCGACTTCGATGCCCCGGTTGCCGAAATTCAGTTGCCTTTGAATTTCGGGTGATCCCTCTTGAGCATGTATGCTTCTGCTACTTGTTCTACATCAGACTTCTTCCGCAAACGGCGAAACGCTTTGACTCGGTGAGTTTCGCGGCATTCCGACTTCGATGCCCCGGTTGCCGAAATTCAGTTGCCTTTGAATTTCGGGTGATCCCTCTTGAGCATGTATGCTTCTGCTACTTGTTCTACATCACACTTCTTCCGCAAACGGCGAAACGCTTTGACTCGGTGAGTTTCGCGGCATTCCGACTTCGATGCCCCGGTTGCCGAAATTCAGTTGCCTTTGAATTTCGGGTGATCCCTCTTGAGCATGTATGCTTCTGCTACTTGTTCTACATCAGACTTCTTCCGCAAACGGCGAAACGCTTTGACTCGGTGAGTTTCGCGGCATTCCGACTTCGATGCCCCGGTTGCCGAAATTCAGTTGCCTTTGAATTTCGGGTGATCCCTCTTGAGCATGTATGCTTCTGCTACTTGTTCTACATCAGACTTCCTTCCGCAAACGGCGAAACGCTTTGACTCGGTGAGTTTCGCGGCATTCCGACTTCGATTCCCCGGTTGCCGAAATTCAGTTGCCTTTGAATTTCGGGTGATCCCTCTTGAGCATGTATGCTTCTGCTACTTGTTCTACATCATACTTCTTCCGCAAACGGCGAAACGCTTTGACGTGGTGAGTTTCGCGGCATTCCGACTTCGATGCCCCGGTTGCCGAAATTCAATTGCCTTTGAATTTCGGGTGATCCCTCTTGAGCATGTATGCTTCTGCTACTTGTTCTACATCAGACTTCTTCCGCAAACGGCGAAACGCTTTGACTCGGTGAGTTTCGCGGCATTCCGACTTCGATGCCCCGGTTGCCGAAATTCAGTTGCCTTTGAATTTCGGGTGATCCCTCTTGAGCATGTATGCTTCTGCTACTTGTTCTACATCATACTTCTTCCGCAAACGGCGAAACGCTTTGACTCGGTGAGTTTCGCGGCATTCCGACTTCGATGCCCCGGTTGCCGAAATTCAGTTGCCTTTGAATTTCGGGTGATCCCTCTTGAGCATGTATGCTTCTGCTACTTGTTCTACATCAGACTTCTTCCGCAAACGGCGAAACGCTTTGACTCGGTGAGTTTCGCGGCATTCCGACTTCGATGCCCCGGTTGCCGAAATTCAGTTGCCTTTGAATTTCGGGTGATCCCTCTTGAGCATGTATGCTTCTGCTACTTGTTCTACATCATACTTCTTCCGCAAACGGCGAAACGCTTTGACTCGGTGAGTTTCGCGGCATTCCGACTTCGATGCCCCGGTTGCCGAAATTCAGTTGCCTTTGAATTTCGGGTGATCCCTCTTGAGCATGTATGCTTCTGCTACTTGTTCTACATCAGACTTCTTCCGCAAACGGCGAAACGCTTTGACTCGGTGAGTTTCGCGGCATTCCGACTTCGATGCCCCGGTTGCCGAAATTCAGTTGCCTTTGAATTTCGGGTGATCCCTCTTGAGCATGTATGCTTCTGCTACTTGTTCTACATCATACTTCTTCCGCAAACGGCGAAACGCTTTGACTCGGTGAGTTTCGCGGCATTCCGACTTCGATGCCCCGGTTGCCGAAATTCAGTTGCCTTTGAATTTCGGGTGATCCCTCTTGAGCATGTATGCTTCTGCTACTTGTTCTACATCACACTTCTTCCGCAAACGGCGAAACGCTTTGACTCGGTGAGTTTCGCGGCATTCCGACTTCGATGCCCCGGTTGCCGAAATTCAGTTGCCTTTGAATTTCGGGTGATCCCTCTTGAGCATGTATGCTTCTGCTACTTGTTCTACATCAGACTTCTTCCGCAACAGGCGAAACGCTTTGACTCGGTGAGTTTCGCGGCATTCCGACTTCGATGCCCCGGTTGCCGAAATTCAGTTGCCTTTGAATTTCGGGTGATCCCTCTTGAGCATGTATGCTTCTGCTACTTGTTCTACATCACACTTCTTCCGCAAACAGGCGAAACGCTTTGACTCGGTGAGTTTCGCGGCATTCCGACTTCGATGCCCCGGTTGCCGAAATTCAGTGCCTTTGAATTTCGGGTGATCCCTCTTGAGCATGTATGCTTCTGCTACTTGTTCTACATCAGACTTTCTTCCGCAAACGGCGAAACGCTTTGACTCGGTGAGTTTCGCGGCATTCCGACTTCGATGCCCCGGTTGCCGAAATTCAGTTGCCTTTGAATTTCGGGTGATCCCTCTTGAGCATGTATGCTTCTGCTACTTGTTCTACATCAGACTTCTTCCGCAAACGGCGAAACGCTTTGACTCGGTGAGTTTCGCGGCATTCCGACTTCGATGCCCCGGTTGCCGAAATTCAGTTGCCTTTGAATTTCGGGTGATCCCTCTTGAGCATGTATGCTTCTGCTACTTGTTCTACATCGGACTTTCTTCCGCAAACGGCGAAACGCTTTGACTCGGTGAGTTTCGCGGCATTCCGACTTCGATGCCCCGGTTGCCGAAATTCAGTTGCCTTTGAATTTCGGGTGATCCCTCTTGAGCATGTATGCTTCTGCTACTTGTTCTACATCAGACTTCTTCCGCAAACGGCGAAACGCTTTGACTCGGTGAGTTTCGCGGCATTCCGACTTCGATGCCCCGGTTGCCGAAATTCAGTTGCCTTTGAATTTCGGGTGATCCCTCTTGAGCATGTATGCTTCTGCTACTTGTTCTACATCAGACTTTCTTCCGCAAACGGCGAAACGCTTTGACTCGGTGAGTTTCGCGGCATTCCGACTTCGATGCCCCGGTTGCCGAAATTCAGTTGCCTTTGAATTTCGGGTGATCCCTCTTGAGCATGTATGCTTCTGCTACTTGTTCTACATCAGACTTTCTTCCGCAAACGGCGAAACGCTTTGACTCGGTGAGTTTCGCGGCATTCCGACTTCGATGCCCCGGTTGCCGAAATTCAGTTGCCTTTGAATTTCGGGTGATCCCTCTTGAGCATGTATGCTTCTGCTACTTGTTCTACATCAGACTTTCTTCCGCAAACGGCGAAACGCTTTGACTCGGTGAGTTTCGCGGCATTCCGACTTCGATGCCCCGGTTGCCGAAATTCAGTTGCCTTTGAATTTCGGGTGATCCCTCTTGAGCATGTATGCTTCTGCTACTTGTTCTACATCAGACTTTCTTCCGCAAACGGCGAAACGCTTTGACTCGGTGAGTTTCGCGGCATTCCGACTTCGATGCCCCGGTTGCCGAAATTCAGTTGCCTTTGAATTTCGGGTGATCCCTCTTGAGCATGTATGCTTCTGCTACTTGTTCTACATCAGACTTTCTTCCGCAAACGGCGAAACGCTTTGACTCGGTGAGTTTCGCGGCATTCCGACTTCGATGCCCCGGTTGCCGAAATTCAGTTGCCTTTGAATTTCGGGTGATCCCTCTTGAGCATGTATGCTTCTGCTACTTGTTCTACATCAGACTTTCTTCCGCAAACGGCGAAACGCTTTGACTCGGTGAGTTTCGCGGCATTCCGACTTCGATGCACCGGTTGCCGAAATTCAGTTGCCTTTGAATTTCGGGTGATCCCTCTTGAGCATGTATGCTTCTGCTACTTGTTCTACATCAGACTTCTTCCGCAAACGGCGAAACGCTTTGACTCGGTGAGTTTCGCGGCATTCCGACTTCGATGCCCCGGTTGCCGAAATTCAGTTGCCTTTGAATTTCGGGTGATCCCTCTTGAGCATGTATGCTTCTGCTACTTGTTCTACATCAGACTTTCTTCCGCAAACGGCGAAACGCTTTGACTCGGTGAGTTTCGCGGCATTCCGACTTCGATGCCCCGGTTGCCGAAATTCAGTTGCCTTTGAATTTCGGGTGATCCCTCTTGAGCATGTATGCTTCTGCTACTTGTTCTACATCAGACTTCTTCCGCAAACGGCGAAACGCTTTGACTCGGTGAGTTTCGCGGCATTCCGACTTCGATGCCCCGGTTGCCGAAATTCAGTTGCCTTTGAATTTCGGGTGATCCCTCTTGAGCATGTATGCTTCTGCTACTTGTTCTACATCAGACTTCTTCCGCAAACGGCGAAACGCTTTGACTCGGTGAGTTTCGCGGCATTCCGACTTCGATGCCCCGGTTGCCGAAATTCAGTTGCCTTTGAATTTCGGGTGATCCCTCTTGAGCATGTATGCTTCTGCTACTTGTTCTACATCAGACTTTCTTCCGCAAACGGCGAAACGCTTTGACTCGGTGAGTTTCGCGGCATTCCGACTTCGATGCCCCGGTTGCCGAAATTCAGTTGCCTTTGAATTTCGGGTGATCCCTCTTGAGCATGTATGCTTCTGCTACTTGTTCTACATCAGACTTTCTTCCGCAAACGGCGAAACGCTTTGACTCGGTGAGTTTCGCGGCATTCCGACTTCGATGCCCCGGTTGCCGAAATTCAGTTGCCTTTGAATTTCGGGTGATCCCTCTTGAGCATGTATGCTTCTGCTACTTGTTCTACATCAGACTTTCTTCCGCAAACGGCGAAACGCTTTGACTCGGTGAGTTTCGCGGCATTCCGACTTCGATGCCCCGGTTGCCGAAATTCAGTTGCCTTTGAATTTCGGGTGATCCCTCTTGAGCATGTATGCTTCTGCTACTTGTTCTACATCAGACTTCCTTCCGCAAACGGCGAAACGCTTTGACTCGGTGAGTTTCGCGGCATTCCGACTTCGATGCCCCGGTTGCCGAAATTCAGTTGCCTTTGAATTTCGGGTGATCCCTCTTGAGCATGTATGCTTCTGCTACTTGTTCTACATCATACTTTCTTCCGCAAACGGCGAAACGCTTTGACTCGGTGAGTTTCGCGGCATTCCGACTTCGATGCCCCGGTTGCCGAAATTCAGTTGCCTTTGAATTTCGGGTGATCCCTCTTGAGCATGTATGCTTCTGCTACTTGTTCTACATCAGACTTCTTCCGCAAACGCGAAACGCTTTGACTCGGTGAGTTTCGCGGCATTCCGACTTCGATGCCCCGGTTGCCGAAATTCAGTTGCCTTTGAATTTCGGGTGATCCCTCTTGAGCATGTATGCTTCTGCTACTTGTTCTACATCAGACTTTCTTCCGCAAACGGCGAAACGCTTTGACTCGGTGAGTTTCGCGGCATTCCGACTTCGATGCCCCGGTTGCCGAAATTCAGTTGCCTTTGAATTTCGGGTGATCCCTCTTGAGCATGTATGCTTCTGCTACTTGTTCTACATCAGACTTCTTCCGCAAACGGCGAAACGCTTTGACTCGGTGAGTTTCGCGGCATTCCGACTTCGATGCCCCGGTTGCCGAAATTCAGTTGCCTTTGAATTTCGGGTGATCCCTCTTGAGCATGTATGCTTCTGCTACTTGTTCTACATCAGACTTTCTTCCGCAAACGGCGAAACGCTTTGACTCGGTGAGTTTCGCGGCATTCCGACTTCGATGCCCCGGTTGCCGAAATTCAGTTGCCTTTGAATTTCGGGTGATCCCTCTTGAGCATGTATGCTTCTGCTACTTGTTCTACATCAGACTTTCTTCCGCAAACTGCGAAACGCTTTGACTCGGTGAGTTTCGAGGCATTCCTCCTTCGATGCCCCGGTTTCCGAAATTCAGTTGCCTTTGAATTTCGGGTGATCCCTCTTGAGCATGTATGCTTCTGCTACTTGTTCTACATCATACTTCCTTCCGCAAACCGCGAAACGCTTTCACTCGGTGAGTTTCGCGGCATTCCGACTTCGATGCCCCGGTTGCCGAAATTCAGTTGCCTTTGAATTTCGGGTGATCCCTCTTGAGCATGTATGCTTCTGCTACTTGTTCTACATCAGACTTTCTTCCGCAAATGGCGAAACGCTTTGACTTGGTGAGTTTCGCGGCATTCCGACTTCGATGCCCCGGTTGCCGATATTCAGTTGCCTTTGAATTTCGGGTGATCG
>CM031974.1:4214195-4263082 GCA_018804465.1 Populus tomentosa | reverse complement strand
GTGAAACATGAAACGCTTTTACTCGGTGAGTTTCGCGGCATTCACCTTCGATGCCCCCTTGCCGAAATTCAGTTGCCTTTGAATTGGGTGATCCCTCTTGAGCTTATTATGCTTCTGATACTTGGTTATACATCATAAAATCCTTCCGCAAAGGTGGAGTTTTTGAAACGCTTTGACTCGGTAAGTTTCGCGACATTCCGACTTCGATGCCCCGTTTGCCGAAATTCAGTTGCCTTTGAATTTCGGGTGATCCCTCTTGAGCATGTATGCTTCTGCTACTTGTTCTACATCAGACTTTCTTTCGCAAACGGCGAAACGCTTTGACTCGGTGAGTTTCGCGGCATTCCGACTTCGATGCCCCGGTTGCCGAAATTCAGTTGCCTTTGAATTTCGGGTGATCCCTCTTGAGCATGTATGCTTCTGCTACTTGTTCTACATCAGACTTTCTTCCGCAAACGGCGAAACGCTTTGACTCGGTGAGTTTCGCGGCATTCCGACTTCGATGCCCCGGTTGCCGAAATTCAGTTGCCTTTGAATTTCGGGTGATCCCTCTTGAGCATGTATGCTTCTGCTACTTGTTCTACATCAGACTTTCTTCCGCAAACGGCGAAACGCTTTGACTCGGTGAGTTTCGC
The DNA here is from genome assembly GCA_018804465.1 of Populus tomentosa. Taxonomy (NCBI): domain Eukaryota; kingdom Viridiplantae; phylum Streptophyta; class Magnoliopsida; order Malpighiales; family Salicaceae; genus Populus; species Populus tomentosa. The sequence goes on along the minus strand of CM031974.1, from coordinate 4,262,447 downwards.
GGCATTCCGACTTCGATGCCCCGGTTGCCGAAATTCAGTTGCCTTTGAATTTCGGGTGATCCCTCTTGAGCATGTATGCTTCTGCTACTTGTTCTACATCAGACTTTCTTCCGCAAAGGCGAAACGCTTTGACTCGGTGAGTTTCGCGGCATTCCGACTTCGATGCCCCGGTTGCCGAAATTCAGTTGCCTTTGAATTTCGGGTGATCCCTCTTGAGCATGTATGCTTCTGCTACTTGTTCTACATCAGACTTTCTTCCGCAAACGGCGAAACGCTTTGACTCGGTGAGTTTCGCGGCATTCCGACTTCGATGCCCCGGTTGCCGAAATTCAGTTGCCTTTGAATTTCGGGTGATCCCTCTTGAGCATGTATGCTTCTGCTACTTGTTCTACATCAGACTTCTTCCGCAAACGGCGAAACGCTTTGACTCGGTGAGTTTCGCGGCATTCCGACTTCGATGCCCCGGTTGCCGAAATTCAGTTGCCTTTGAATTTCGGGTGATCCCTCTTGAGCATGTATGCTTCTGCTACTTGTTCTACATCAGACTTTCTTCCGCAAACGGCGAAACGCTTTGACTCGGTGAGTTTCGCGGCATTCCGACTTCGATGCCCCGGTTGCCGAAATTCAGTTGCCTTTGAATTTCGGGTGATCCCTCTTGAGCATGTATGCTTCTGCTACTTGTTCTACATCAGACTTTCTTCCGCAAACGGCGAAACGCTTTGACTCGGTGAGTTTCGCGGCATTCCGACTTCGATGCCCCGGTTGCCGAAATTCAGTTGCCTTTGAATTTCGGGTGATCCCTCTTGAGCATGTATGCTTCTGCTACTTGTTCTACATCAGACTTTCTTCCGCAAACGGCGAAACGCTTTGACTCGGTGAGTTTCGCGGCATTCCGACTTCGATGCCCCGGTTGCCGAAATTCAGTTGCCTTTGAATTTCGGGTGATCCCTCTTGAGCATGTATGCTTCTGCTACTTGTTCTACATCAGACTTTCTTCCGCAAACGGCGAAACGCTTTGACTCGGTGAGTTTCGCGGCATTCCGACTTCGATGCCCCGGTTGCCGAAATTCAGTTGCCTTTGAATTTCGGGTGATCCCTCTTGAGCATGTATGCTTCTGCTACTTGTTCTACATCAGACTTTCTTCCGCAAACGGCGAAACGCTTTGACTCGGTGAGTTTCGCGGCATTCCGACTTCGATGCCCCGGTTGCCGAAATTCAGTTGCCTTTGAATTTCGGGTGATCCCTCTTGAGCATGTATGCTTCTGCTACTTGTTCTACATCAGACTTTCTTCCGCAAACGGCGAAACGCTTTGACTCGGTGAGTTTCGCGGCATTCCGACTTCGATGCCCCGGTTGCCGAAATTCAGTTGCCTTTGAATTTCGGGTGATCCCTCTTGAGCATGTATGCTTCTGCTACTTGTTCTACATCAGACTTTCTTCCGCAAACGGCGAAACGCTTTGACTCGGTGAGTTTCGCGGCATTCCGACTTCGATGCCCCGGTTGCCGAAATTCAGTTGCCTTTGAATTTCGGGTGATCCCTCTTGAGCATGTATGCTTCTGCTACTTGTTCTACATCAGACTTTCTTCCGCAAACGGCGAAACGCTTTGACTCGGTGAGTTTCGCGGCATTCCGACTTCGATGCCCCGGTTGCCGAAATTCAGTTGCCTTTGAATTTCGGGTGATCCCTCTTGAGCATGTATGCTTCTGCTACTTGTTCTACATCAGACTTTCTTCCGCAAACGGCGAAACGCTTTGACTCGGTGAGTTTCGCGGCATTCCGACTTCGATGCCCCGGTTGCCGAAATTCAGTTGCCTTTGAATTTCGGGTGATCCCTCTTGAGCATGTATGCTTCTGCTACTTGTTCTACATCAGACTTTCTTCCGCAAACGGCGAAACGCTTTGACTCGGTGAGTTTCGCGGCATTCCGACTTCGATGCCCCGGTTGCCGAAATTCAGTTGCCTTTGAATTTCGGGTGATCCCTCTTGAGCATGTATGCTTCTGCTACTTGTTCTACATCAGACTTTCTTCCGCAAACGGCGAAACGCTTTGACTCGGTGAGTTTCGCGGCATTCCGACTTCGATGCCCCGGTTGCCGAAATTCAGTTGCCTTTGAATTTCGGGTGATCCCTCTTGAGCATGTATGCTTCTGCTACTTGTTCTACATCAGACTTTCTTCCGCAAACGGCGAAACGCTTTGACTCGGTGAGTTTCGCGGCATTCCGACTTCGATGCCCCGGTTGCCGAAATTCAGTTGCCTTTGAATTTCGGGTGATCCCTCTTGAGCATGTATGCTTCTGCTACTTGTTCTACATCAGACTTTCTTCCGCAAACGGCGAAACGCTTTGACTCGGTGAGTTTCGCGGCATTCCGACTTCGATGCCCCGGTTGCCGAAATTCAGTTGCCTTTGAATTTCGGGTGATCCCTCTTGAGCATGTATGCTTCTGCTACTTGTTCTACATCAGACTTTCTTCCGCAAACGGCGAAACGCTTTGACTCGGTGAGTTTCGCGGCATTCCGACTTCGATGCCCCGGTTGCCGAAATTCAGTTGCCTTTGAATTTCGGGTGATCCCTCTTGAGCATGTATGCTTCTGCTACTTGTTCTACATCAGACTTTCTTCCGCAAACGGCGAAACGCTTTGACTCGGTGAGTTTCGCGGCATTCCGACTTCGATGCCCCGGTTGCCGAAATTCAGTTGCCTTTGAATTTCGGGTGATCCCTCTTGAGCATGTATGCTTCTGCTACTTGTTCTACATCAGACTTTCTTCCGCAAACGGCGAAACGCTTTGACTCGGTGAGTTTCGCGGCATTCCGACTTCGATGCCCCGGTTGCCGAAATTCAGTTGCCTTTGAATTTCGGGTGATCCCTCTTGAGCATGTATGCTTCTGCTACTTGTTCTACATCAGACTTTCTTCCGCAAACGGCGAAACGCTTTGACTCGGTGAGTTTCGCGGCATTCCGACTTCGATGCCCCGGTTGCCGAAATTCAGTTGCCTTTGAATTTCGGGTGATCCCTCTTGAGCATGTATGCTTCTGCTACTTGTTCTACATCAGACTTTCTTCCGCAAACGGCGAAACGCTTTGACTCGGTGAGTTTGGCGGCATTCCGACTTCGATGCCCCGGTTGCCGAAATTCAGTTGCCTTTGAATTTCGGGTGATCCCTCTTGAGCATGTATGCTTCTGCTACTTGTTCTACATCATACTTTCTTCCGCAAACGGCGAAACGCTTTGACTCGGTGAGTTTCGCGGCATTCCGACTTCGATGCCCCGGTTGCCGAAATTCAGTTGCCTTTGAATTTCGGGTGATCCCTCTTGAGCATGTATGCTTCTGCTACTTGTTCTACATCAGACTTCTTCCGCAAACGGCGAAACGCTTTGACTCGGTGAGTTTCGCGGCATTCCGACTTCGATGCCCCGGTTGCCGAAATTCAGTTGCCTTTGAATTTCGGGTGATCCCTCTTGAGCATGTATGCTTCTGCTACTTGTTCTACATCAGACTTTCTTCCGCAAACGGCGAAACGCTTTGACTCGGTGAGTTTCGCGGCATTCCGACTTCGATGCCCCGGTTGCCGAAATTCAGTTGCCTTTGAATTTCGGGTGATCCCTCTTGAGCATGTATGCTTCTGCTACTTGTTCTACATCAGACTTTCTTCCGCAAACGGCGAAACGCTTTGACTCGGTGAGTTTCGCGGCATTCCGACTTCGATGCCCCGGTTGCCGAAATTCAGTTGCCTTTGAATTTCGGGTGATCCCTCTTGAGCATGTATGCTTCTGCTACTTGTTCTACATCAGACTTTCTTCCGCAAACGGCGAAACGCTTTGACTCGGTGAGTTTCGCGGCATTCCGACTTCGATGCCCCGGTTGCCGAAATTCAGTTGCCTTTGAATTTCGGGTGATCCCTCTTGAGCATGTATGCTTCTGCTACTTGTTCTACATCAGACTTTCTTCCGCAAACGGCGAAACGCTTTGACTCGGTGAGTTTCGCGGCATTCCGACTTCGATGCCCCGGTTGCCGAAATTCAGTTGCCTTTGCATTTCGGGTGATCCCTCTTGAGCATGTATGCTTCTGCTACTTGTTCTACATCATACTTTCTTCCGCAAACGGCGAAACGCTTTGACTCGGTGAGTTTCGCGGCATTCCGACTTCGATGCCCCGGTTGCCGAAATTCAGTTGCCTTTGAATTTCGGGTGATCCCTCTTGAGCATGTATGCTTCTGCTACTTGTTCTACATCAGACTTTCTTCCGCAAACGGCGAAACGCTTTGACTCGGTGAGTTTCGCGGCATTCCGACTTCGATGCCCCGGTTTGCCGAAATTCAGTTGCCTTTGCATTTCGGGTGATCCCTCTTGAGCATGTATGCTTCTGCTACTTGTTCTACATCAGACTTTCTTCCGCAAACGGCGAAACGCTTTGACTCGGTGAGTTTCGCGGCATTCCGACTTCGATGCCCCGGTTGCCGAAATTCAGTTGCCTTTGCATTTCGGGTGATCCCTCTTGAGCATGTATGCTTCTGCTACTTGTTCTACATCATACTTTCTTCCGCAAACGGCGAAACGCTTTGACTCGGTGAGTTTCGCGGCATTCCGACTTCGATGCCCCGGTTGCCGAAATTCAGTTGCCTTTGAATTTCGGGTGATCCCTCTTGAGCATGTATGCTTCTGCTACTTGTTCTACATCAGACTTTCTTCCGCAAACGGCGAAACGCTTTGACTCGGTGAGTTTCGCGGCATTCCGACTTCGATGCCCCGGTTGCCGAAATTCAGTTTCCTTTGCATCTCGGGTGATCCCTCTTGAGCATGTATGCTTCTGCTACTTGTTCTACATCATACTTTCTTCCGCAAACGGCGAAACGCTTTGACTCGGTGAGTTTCGCGGCATTCCGACTTCGATGCCCCGGTTGCCGAAATTCAGTTGCCTTTGCATTTCGGGTGATCCCTCTTGAGCATGTATGCTTCTGCTACTTGTTCTACATCAGACTTTCTTCCGCAAACGGCGAAACGCTTTGACTCGGTGAGTTTCGCGGCATTCCGACTTCGATGCCCCGGTTGCCGAAATTCAGTTGCCTTTGAATTTCGGGTGATCCCTCTTGAGCATGTATGCTTCTGCTACTTGTTCTACATCATACTTTCTTCCGCAAACGGCGAAACGCTTTGACTCGGTGAGTTTCGCGGCATTCCGACTTCGATGCCCCGGTTGCCGAAATTCAGTTGCCTTTGAATTTCGGGTGATCCCTCTTGAGCATGTATGCTTCTGCTACTTGTTCTACATCAGACTTTCTTCCGCAAACGGCGAAACGCTTTGACTCGGTGAGTTTCGCGGCATTCCGACTTCGATGCCCCGGTTGCCGAAATTCAGTTGCCTTTGAATTTCGGGTGATCCCTCTTGAGCATGTATGCTTCTGCTACTTGTTCTACATCAGACTTTCTTCCGCAAACGGCGAAACGCTTTGACTCGGTGAGTTTCGCGGCATTCCGACTTCGATGCCCCGGTTGCCGAAATTCAGTTGCCTTTGAATTTCGGGTGATCCCTCTTGAGCATGTATGCTTCTGCTACTTGTTCTACATCAGACTTTATTCCGCAAAAAGTGAAACGCTTTGACTCGGTAAGTTTCGCGGCATTCTGAATTTGATGCCAGTTTTGCCGAAATTCAGTCGCCATTGAATTTGGGTGATCCCTCTTCTGCATGTATGCTTCTGCTACTTGTTCTACATCACACTTTCTTCCGCAAACAACGAAACGCTTTGACTCGGTGAGTTTCGCGGCATTCCGACTTCGATGCCCGTTTTGCCGAAATTCAGTTGCCACTGAATTTGGGGTGATCCCTCTTCAGCATGTATGCTTCTGCTACTTGTTCTACATCAGACTTTCATCCGCAAACAGCAAAACGCTTTTACTCGGTAAGTTTCGCGACATTCCTACTTCGTGCCCTTTTTGCCGAAATTCAGTTGCCATTGAATTTGGGGTGATCCCTCTTCAGCATGTATGCTTCTGCTACTTGTTCTACATCAGACTTTCTTCCGCAAATGGCGAAATGCTTTGACTCGGTGAGTTTCGCGGCATTCCGACTTCGATGCCCCGGTTGCCGAAATTCAGTTGCCTTTGAATTTCGGGTGATCCCTCTTGAGCATGTATGCTTCTGCTACTTGTTCTACATCAGACTTTCTTCCGCAAACGGCGAAACGCTTTGACTCGGTGAGTTTCGCGGCATTCCGACTTCGATGCCCCGGTTGCCGAAATTCAGTTGCCTTTGAATTTCGGGTGATCCCTCTTGAGCATGTATGCTTCTGCTACTTGTTCTACATCAGACTTTCTTCCGCAAACGGCGAAACGCTTTGACTCGGTGAGTTTCGCGGCATTCCGACTTCGATGCCCTGGTTGCCGAAATTCAGTTGCCTTTGAATTTCGGGTGATCCCTCTTGAGCATGTATGCTTCTGCTACTTGTTCTACATCAGACTTTCTTCCGCAAACGGCGAAACGCTTTGACTCGGTGAGTTTCGCGGCATTCCGACTTCGATGCCCGGTTGCCGAAATTCAGTTGCCTTTGAATTTCGGGTGATCCCTCTTGAGCATGTATGCTTCTGCTACTTGTTCTACATCAGACTTCTTCCGCAAACGGCGAAACGCTTTGACTCGGTGAGTTTCGCGGCATTCCGACTTCGATGCCCCGGTTGCCGAAATTCAGTTGCCTTTGAATTTCGGGTGATCCCTCTTGAGCATGTATGCTTCTGCTACTTGTTCTACATCAGACTTTCTTCCGCAAACGGCGAAACGCTTTGACTCGGTGAGTTTCGCGGCATTCCGACTTCGATGCCCGGTTTGCCGAAATTCAGTTGCCTTTGAATTTCGGGTGATCCCTCTTGAGCATGTATGCTTCTGCTACTTGTTCTACATCAGACTTTCTTCCGCAAACGGCGAAACGCTTTGACTCGGTGAGTTTCGCGGCATTCCGACTTCGATGCCCCGGTTGCCGAAATTCAGTTGCCTTTGAATTTCGGGTGATCCCTCTTGAGCATGTATGCTTCTGCTACTTGTTCAACATCATACTTTCTTCCGCAAACGGCGAAACGCTTTGACTCGGTGAGTTTCGCGGCATTCCGACTTCGATGCCCCGGTTGCCGAAATTCAGTTGCCTTTGAATTTCGGGTGATCCCTCTTGAGCATGTATGCTTCTGCTACTTGTTCTACATCATACTTTCTTCCGCAAACGGCGAAACGCTTTGACTCGGTGAGTTTCGCGGCATTCCGACTTCGATGCCCCGGTTGCCGAAATTCAGTTGCCTTTGAATTTCGGGTGATCCCTCTTGAGCATGTATGCTTCTGCTACTTGTTCTACATCAGACTTTCTTCCGCAAACGGCGAAACGCTTTGACTCGGTGAGTTTCGCGGCATTCCGACTTCGATGCCCCGGTTGCCGAAATTCAGTTGCCTTTGAATTTCGGGTGATCCCTCTTGAGCATGTATGCTTCTGCTACTTGTTCTACATCAGACTTTCTTCCGCAAACGGCGAAACGCTTTGACTCGGTGAGTTTCGCGGCATTTCGCCTTCGATGCCCCGGTTGCCGAAATTCAGTTGCCTTTGAATTTCGGGTGATCCCTCTTGAGCATGTAAGCTTGTGGTACTTGTTCTACATCAGACTTTCTTCCGCAAACGGCGAAACGCTTTGACTCGGTGAGTTTCGCGGTATTCCGACTTCGATGCCCGTTTTGCTGAAATTTAGTTGCCATTGAATTTGGGGTGATCCCTCTTCAGCATGTATGCTTCTACTACTTGTTCTACATCACACTTTCTTCTGCAAACAGCGAAACGCTTTGACTCGGTAAGTTTCGCGGCATTCCGAATTCGATGGCCACGTTGCTGAAATTCAGTTGCCTTTGAATTTCGGGTGATCCCTCTTGAGCCTGTATGCTTCTGCTACTTGTTCTACATCACACTTTCTTCCGCAAACAGCGAAACGCTTTGACTCGGTGAGTTTCGCGGCATTCCGACTTCGATGCCCCCGTTGCCAAAATTCAGTTGCCTTTGAATTTCGCGTGATCCCTCTTGAGCATGTATGCTTCTGCTACTTGTTCTACATCAGACTTTCTTCCGCAAACGGCGAAACGCTTTGACTCGGTGAGTTTCGCGGCATTCCGACTTCGATGCCCCGGTTGCCGAAATTCAGTTGCCTTTGAATTTCGGGTGATCCCTCTTGAGCATGTATGCTTCTGCTACTTGTTCTACATCAGACTTTCTTCCGCAAACGGCGAAACGCTTTGACTCGGTGAGTTTCGCGGCATTCCGACTTCGATGCCCCGGTTGCCGAAATTCAGTTGCCTTTGAATTTTCGGGTGATCCCTCTTGAGCATGTATGCTTCTGCTACTTGTTCTACATCAGACTTTCTTCCGCAAACGGCGAAACGCTTTGACTCGGTGAGTTTCGCGGCATTCGACTTCGATGCCCCGGTTGCCGAAATTCAGTTGCCTTTGAATTTCGGGTGATCCCTCTTGAGCATGTATGCTTCTGCTACTTGTTCTACATCATACTTTCTTCCGCAAACGGCGAAACGCTTTGACTCGGTGAGTTTCGCGGCATTCCGACTTCGATGCCCCGGTTGCCGAAATTCAGTTGCCTTTGAATTTCGGGTGATCCCTCTTGAGCATGTATGCTTCTGCTACTTGTTCTACATCAGACTTTCTTCCGCAAACGGCGAAACGCTTTGACTCGGTGAGTTTCGCGGCATTCCGACTTCGATGCCCCGGTTGCCGAAATTCAGTTGCCTTTGAATTTCGGGTGATCCCTCTTGAGCATGTATGCTTCTGCTACTTGTTCTACATCAGACTTTCTTCCGCAAACGGCGAAACGCTTTGACTCGGTGAGTTTCGCGGCATTCCAACTTGGATGCCCCGGTTGCCGAAATTCAGTTGCCTTTGAATTTCGGGTGATCCCTCTTGAGCATGTATGCTTCTGCTACTTGTTCTACATCAGACTTCTTCCGCAAACGGCGAAACGCTTTGACTCGGTGAGTTTCGCGGCATTCCGACTTCGATGCCCCGGTTGCCGAAATTCAGTTGCCTTTGAATTTCGGGTGATCCCTCTTGAGCATGTATGCTTCTGCTACTTGTTCTACATCAGACTTTCTTCCGCAAACGGCGAAACGCTTTGACTCGGTGAGTTTCGCGGCATTCCGACTTCGATGCCCCGGTTGCCGAAATTCAGTTGCCTTTGAATTTCGGGTGATCCCTCTTGAGCATGTATGCTTCTGCTACTTGTTCTACATCAGACTTTCTTCCGCAAACGGCGAAACGCTTTGACTCGGTGAGTTTCGCGGCATTCCGACTTCGATGCCCCGGTTGCCGAAATTCAGTTGCCTTTGAATTTCGGGTGATCCCTCTTGAGCATGTATGCTTCTGCTACTTGTTCTACATCAGACTTTCTTCCGCAAACGGCGAAACGCTTTGACTCGGTGAGTTTCGCGGCATTCCGACTTCGATGCCCCGGTTGCCGAAATTCAGTTGCCTTTGAATTTCGGGTGATCCCTCTTGAGCATGTATGCTTCTGCTACTTGTTCTACATCAGACTTTCTTCCGCAAACGGCGAAACGCTTTGACTCGGTGAGTTTCGCGGCATTCCGACTTCGATGCCCGGTTGCCGAAATTCAGTTGCCTTTGAATTTCGGGTGATCCCTCTTGAGCATGTATGCTTCTGCTACTTGTTCTACATCAGACTTCTTCCGCAAACGGCGAAACGCTTTGACTCGGTGAGTTTCGCGGCATTCCGACTTCGATGCCCCGGTTGCCGAAATTCAGTTGCCTTTGAATTTCGGGTGATCCCTCTTGAGCATGTATGCTTCTGCTACTTGTTCTACATCATACTTTCTTCCGCAAACGGCGAAATGCTTTGACTCGGTGAGTTTCGCGGCATTCCGACTTCGATGCCCCGGTTGCCGAAATTCAGTTGCCTTTGAATTTCGGGTGATCCCTCTTGAGCATGTATGCTTCTGCTACTTGTTCTACATCAGACTTCTTCCGCAAACGGCGAAACGCTTTGACTCGGTGAGTTTCGCGGCATTCCGACTTCGATGCCCCGGTTGCCGAAATTCAGTTGCCTTTGAATTTCGGGTGATCCCTCTTGAGCATGTATGCTTCTGCTACTTGTTCTACATCAGACTTTCTTCCGCAAACGGCGAAACGCTTTGACTCGGTGAGTTTCGCGGCATTCCGACTTCGATGCCCCGGTTGCCGAAATTCAGTTGCCTTTGAATTTCGGGTGATCCCTCTTGAGCATGTATGCTTCTGCTACTTGTTCTACATCAGACTTTCTTCCGCAAACGGCGAAACGCTTTGACTCGGTGAGTTTCGCGGCATTCCGACTTCGATGCCCCGGTTGCCGAAATTCAGTTGCCTTTGAATTTCGGGTGATCCCTCTTGAGCATGTATGCTTCTGCTACTTGTTCTACATCAGACTTCTTCCGCAAACGGCGAAACGCTTTGACTCGGTGAGTTTCGCGGCATTCCGACTTCGATGCCCCGGTTGCCGAAATTCAGTTGCCTTTGAATTTCGGGTGATCCCTCTTGAGCATGTATGCTTCTGCTACTTGTTCTACATCAGACTTCTTCCGCAAACGGCGAAACGCTTTGACTCGGTGAGTTTCGCGGCATTCCGACTTCGATGCCCCGGTTGCCGAAATTCAGTTGCCTTTGAATTTCGGGTGATCCCTCTTGAGCATGTATGCTTCTGCTACTTGTTCTACATCAGACTTTCTTCCGCAAACGGCGAAACGCTTTGACTCGGTGAGTTTCGCGGCATTCCGACTTCGATGCCCCGGTTGCCGAAATTCAGTTGCCTTTGAATTTCGGGTGATCCCTCTTGAGCATGTATGCTTCTGCTACTTGTTCTACATCAGACTTTCTTCCGCAAACGGCGAAACGCTTTGACTCGGTGAGTTTCGCGGCATTCCGACTTCGATGCCCCGGTTGCCGAAATTCAGTTGCCTTTGAATTTCGGGTGATCCCTCTTGAGCATGTATGCTTCTGCTACTTGTTCTACATCAAACTTTCTTCCGCAAACGGCGAAACGCTTTGACTCGGTGAGTTTCGCGGCATTCCGACTTCGATGCCCCGGTTGCCGAAATTCAGTTGCCTTTGAATTTCGGGTGATCCCTCTTGAGCATGTATGCTTCTGCTACTTGTTCTACATCAAACTTTCTTCCGCAAACGGCGAAACGCTTTGACTCGGTGAGTTTCGCGGCATTCCGACTTCGATGCCCCGGTTGCCGAAATTCAGTTGCCTTTGAATTTCGGGTGATCCCTCTTGAGCATGTATGCTTCTGCTACTTGTTCTACATCAGACTTTCTTCCGCAAACGGCGAAACGCTTTGACTCGGTGAGTTTCGCGGCATTCCGACTTCGATGCCCCGGTTGCCGAAATTCAGTTGCCTTTGAATTTCGGGTGATCCCTCTTGAGCATGTATGCTTCTGCTACTTGTTCTACATCAGACTTTCTTCCGCAAACGGCGAAACGCTTTGACTCGGTGAGTTTCGCGGCATTCCGACTTCGATGCCCCGGTTGCCGAAATTCAGTTGCCTTTGAATTTCGGGTGATTGCTCTTGAGCATGTATGCTTCTGCTACTTGTTCTACATCAGACTTTCTTCCGCAAACGGCGAAACGCTTTGACTCGGTGAGTTTCGCGGCATTTCGACTTTGATGCCCCGGTTGGCGAAATTCAGCTCCCTTTGAATTGTGGGTGATCCCTCTTGAGCATGTATGCTTCTGCTACTTGTTCTACATCAGACTTTCTTCCGCAAAAAGCGAAACGCTTTGACTCGGTGAGTTTCGCGGCATTCCAAATTCGATGCCAGTTTTGCCGAAATTCAGTTGCCATTGAATTTGGGGTGATCCCTCTTCAGCATGTATGCTTCTGCTACTTGTTCTAGATCAGAGTTTCTTCCGCAAACAGCGAAACGCTTTGACTCGGTGAGTTTTGCGGCATTCCGACTTCGATGCCTGTTTTGCCGAAATTCAGTTGCCATTGAATTTGGGGTGATCCCTCTTCAGCATGTATGCTTCTGCTACTTGTTCTACATCAGACTTTCTTCCGCAAACGGCGAAACGCTTTGACTCGGTGAGTTTCGCGGCATTCCGACTTCGATGCCCGGTTTGCCGAAATTCAGTTGCCTTTGAATTTGGGGTGATCCCTCTTGAGCATGTATGCTTCTGCTACTTGTTCTACATCAGACTTTCTTCCGCAAACAGCGAAACGCTTTGACTCGGTGAGTTTCGCGGCATTCCGACTTCGATGCCCGTTTGCCGAAATTCAGTTGCCTTTGAATTTGGGGTGATCCCTCTTGAGCATGTATGCTTCTGCTACTTGTTCTACATCACACTTTCTTCCTCAAACAGGCGAAACGCTTTGACTCGGTGAGTTTCGCGGCATTCCGACTTCGATGCCCGTTTTGCCGAAATTCAGTTGCCATTGAATTTGGGGTGATCCCTCTTGAGCATGTATGCTTCTGCTACTTGTTCTACATCAGACTTCTTCCGCAAACGGCGAAACGCTTTGACTCGGTGAGTTTCGCGGCATTCCGACTTCGATGCCCCGGTTGCCGAAATTCAGTTGCCTTTGAATTTCGGGTGATCCCTCTTGAGCATGTATGCTTCTGCTACTTGTTCTACATCAGACTTTCTTCCGCAAACGGCGAAACGCTTTGACTCGGTGAGTTTCGCGGCATTCCGACTTCGATGCCCCGGTTGCCGAAATTCAGTTGCCTTTGAATTTCGGGTGATCCCTCTTGAGCATGTATGCTTCTGCTACTTGTTCTACATCAGACTTTCTTCCGCAAACGGCGAAACGCTTTGACTCGGTGAGTTTCGCGGCATTCGACTTCGATGCCCCGGTTGCCGAAATTCAGTTGCCTTTGAATTTCGGGTGATCCCTCTTGAGCATGTATGCTTCTGCTACTTGTTCTACATCAGACTTTCTTCCGCAAACGGCGAAACGCTTTGACTCGGTGAGTTTCGCGGCATTCCGACTTCGATGCCCGGTTGCCGAAATTCAGTTGCCATTGAATTTGGGGTGATCCCTCTTCAGCATGTATGCTTCTACTACTTGTTCTACATCACACTTCTTCCGCAAACAGCGAAACGCTTTGACTCGGTGAGTTTCGCGGCATTCCGAATTCGATGGCCACGTTGCTGAAATTCAGTTGCCTTTGAATTTCGGGTGATCCCTCTTGAGCATGTATGCTTCTGCTACTTGTTCTACATCACACTTTCTTCCGCAAACAGCGAAACGCTTTGACTCGGTAAGTTTCGCGGCATTCCGACTTCGATGCTCCAGTTGCCGAAATTCAGTTGCCTTTGAATTTCGCGTGATCCCACTTGAGCATGTATGCTTCTGCTACTTGTTCATCATCCGACTTTTTTCCGCGAATAGCAAAACGCTTTGACTCGGTGAGTTTCGCGGCATTCCGAATTCGATGTCCCCGTTGCCGAAATTCAGTTACCTTTGAATTTAGGGTGATACCTCTTGAGCATGTATGCTTCTGCTACTTGTTCTACATCAGACTTTCTTCCGCAATCGGCGAAACGCTTTGACTTCGTTAGTTTCGCTGCATTCCGATTTCGATGCCCCGGTTGCCGAAATTCAGTTGCCTTTGAATTTCGGGTGATCCCTCTTGAGCATGTAAGCTTGTGGTACTTGTTCTACATCAGACTTTCTTCCGCAAACTGGCGAAACGCTTTGACTCGGTGAGTTTCGCGGCATTTCGAATTCGATGCCACGATTGCCGAAATTCAGTTGCGTTTGAATTTCGGGTGATCCCTCTTGAGCATGTATGCTTCTGCTACTTGTTCTACATCACACTTTCTTCCGCAAACAGCGAAACGCTTTGACTCGGTGAGTTTCGCGGCATTCCGACTTCGATGCCCCTGTTGCCGAAATTCAGTTGCCTTTGAATTTCGGGTGATCCCTCTTGAGCATGTATGCTTCTGCTACTTGTTCTACATCATACTTTCTTCCGCGAACAGCGAAACGCTTTGACTCGGTGAGTTTCGCGGCATTCCGACTTCGATGCCCCGGTTGCCGAAATTCAGTTGCCTTTGAATTTCGGGTGATCCCTCTTGAGCATGTATGCTTCTGCTACTTGTTCTACATCACACTTTCTTCCGCAAACGGCGAAACGCTTTGACTCGGTGAGTTTCGCGGCATTCCGACTTCGATGCCCCGGTTGCCGAAATTCAGTTGCCTTTGAATTTCGAGTGATCCCTCTTGAGCATGTATGCTTCTGCTACTTGTTCTACATCAGACTTTCTTCCCGCAACGGCGAAACGCTTTGACTCGGTGAGTTTCGCGGCATTCCGACTTCGATGCCCCGGTTGCTGAAATTCAGTTGCCTTTGAATTTCGGGTGATCCCTCTTGAGCATGTATGCTTCTGCTACTTGTTCTACATCACACTTTCTTCCGCAAACAGGCGAAACGCTTTGACTCGGTGAGTTTCGCGGCATTCCGACTTCGATGCCCGTTTTGCTGAAATTCAGTTGCCATTGAATTTGGGGTGATCCCTCTTCAGCATGTATGCTTCTACTACTTGTTCTACATCAGACTTTCTCCGCAAACGGCGAAACGCTTTGACTCGGTGACTTTCACGGCATTCCGACTACGATGCCCCGGTTGCCGAAATTCAGTTGCCTTTGAATTTCGGGTGATCCCTCTTGAGCATGTATTCTTCTGCTACTTGTTCTACATTAGACTTTCTTCCGCAAACGGCGAAACGCTTTGACTCGGTGACTTTCACGGCATTCCGAATTCGATGCCCCGGTTGCCGAAATTAAGTTGCCTTTGAATTTCGGGTGATCGCTCTTGAGCATGTATGCTTCTGCTACTTGTTCTACATCAGACTTTCTTCCGCAAATAGCGAAACGCTTTGACTTCGTTATTTTCGCTGCATTCCGACCTTCGATGCCCCGGTTGCCGAAATTCAATTGCCTTTGAATTTCGGGTGATCCCTCTTGAGCATGTATGATTTTGCTAGTTGTTCTACATCAGACTTTCGTCCCCAAATGGCGAAACGCTTTGACTTCGTTAGTTTCGCTGCATTCCGATTTCGATGCCCCGGTTGCCGAAATTCAGTTGCCTTTGAATTTCGGGTGATCCCTCTTGAGCATGTAAGCTTGTGGCACTTGTTCTACATCAGACTTTCTTCCGCAAACGACGAAACGCTTTGACTCGGTGAGTTTCGCGGCATTCCGACTTCGATGCCCGTTTTGCCGAAATTCAGTTGCCATTGAATTTGGGGTGATCCCTCTTCAGCATGTATGCTTCTGCTACTTGTTCTACATCAGACTTTCTTCCGTAAACAGCGAAACGCTTTGACTCGGTGAGTTTCGCGGCATTCCGACTTCGTTGCCCGTTTTGCCGAAATTCAGTTGCCATTGAATTTGGGGTGATCCCTCTTCAGCATGTATGCTTCTGCTACTTGTTCTACATCAGACTTTCTTCCGCAAAAGGCGAAACGCTTTGACTCGGTCAGTTTCGCGGCATTCCGACATCGATGCCCCGGTTGCCGAAATTCAGTTGCCTTTGAATTTCGGGTGATCACTCTTGAGCATGTATTCTTCTGCTAGTTGTTCTACATCAGACTTTCTTCCACAAACGGCGAAAGGCTTTGACTCGGTGTCTTTCGCGGCATTCCGACTTCGATGACCCGGTTGCCGAAATTCAGTTGCCTTTGAATTGCGTGTGATCCGTTTTGAGCATGTATGCTTTTGCTACTTGTTCTACATTAAACTTCTTCCACAAATGGCGAAATGATTTGACTCGGTGAGTTTCGCGGCATTCCGACATCGATGCCCCGGTTGCCAAATTTCAGTTGCCTTTGCATTGCGGGTGATCCCTCTTGAGCATGTATGCTTCTGCTACTTGTTCTACATTAAACTTCTTCCACAAATGGCGAAACGATTTGACTCGGTGAGTTTCGCGGCATTCCGACTTCGATGACCCGGTTGCCGAAATTCAGTTGCCTTTGAATTGCGTGTGATCCGTTTTGAGCATGTATGCTTTTGCTACTTGTTCTACATCCGACTTTCTTCCGCGAACGGCGAAACGCTTTGACTCGTTGATTTTCGCGGCATTCCGACAACGATGCCCCGGTTGCCGAAATTCAGTTGCCTTTGAATTTCGGGTGATCCCTCTTGAGCATGTATGCTTCTGCTACTTGTTCTACATCAGACTTTCTTCCGCAAACGGCGAAACGCTTTGACTCGGTGACTTTCGCGGCATTCCAAATTCGATGCCCCGGTTGCCGAAATTCAGTTGCCTTTGAATTTGGGGTGATCCCTCTTGAGCATGTATGCTTCTGCTACTTGTTCTACATCAGACTTTCTTCCGCAAATGGCGAAACGCTTTGACTTCGTTATTTTTGCTGCATTCCGCCTTCGATGCCCCGGTTGCCGAAATTCTGTTGCCTTTGAATTTCGGGCGATCCCTGTTCAGCATGTATGCTTCTGCTACTTGTTCTACATCAGACTTTCTTCCGCAAACGGCGAAACAATTTGACTTCGTGAGTTTCGCGGCATTCCGAATTCGATGCCCCGGTTGCCGAAATTCAGTTGTGACACGACCAAAAGCTTGATTGCTTTTCCCAAGTGCAGGAGTGTCGAAGTAATAAATAACCCGGCAAGACCGGGGTCGAACCACAGAGAGGTTAATTGTATAAATTGTAAATAACAATACAACAACAACAACAATAACAATAACAACAATAACAATAATTATTATAATACTCAGTACGTGGCGTTGTTACACCTGAGAATGATCCAAAAGATCGGGTCACAGGTTTCCAGCCTATATACTGAGTTTATGAAAAGATCAAAGGGATATATTATAGAATGTAAATAACAACAACAACAATAATAATAAAAATAATAGTAGTAGTAGTAGTAGTAATAGAAGTAGATGAAGAAATTAATGAGAACTTTGAGTTAGAAGATTAATGTAAGGATTAAACAATGATAAAAACGAATGTCAAGATTAGAGGATCCACTAATGGTACTTCAAACAAGTATAATATAAACTCTTATTACTCAATTGGAAACCACACATAAAGGAGGTTCCAATCAGATTATAAATTGTTAACATGATTACATTAGTTATCTTATTCGAATAAAGCTAATACTTGTAAATGTTGGCAGGCATTCATGATTATAACTTATGTTAACAACAAATCAAGTCCCTTTCATAGCTCAGGTGTCGGTTATACCATACAGTATGGGCTATGAAAGTACCAAGTATTTGTTGTACCAAGTGTTATACAACATAAATCTAGATTAACCATTTAACAAGCAAAGTATTAAAAGTGAACAAGATAACAAATATAAAACATGTTAGTATCCATCGTTAAGGTCCATGTTAAGTTTATATTATACTTGTTCTTACACCATTAGTGTACCCTTTTCACCTTGACATAATTAACTTAGCTAAACATAATGAAAGAAAGAAACATAAATAACAAGATAAGAACATAAATGAGAAAGAAGTTAACTAAGTAAAGAAAGGAAATGAAGTGCATAAACTTGATATTAATGAAAGCAAAACATAAGCAATACAAAGAGAGAAAGCAAGAGCATGATCTTGATCTGGAAACCAAGATGCCTCAATACATGGTAAGTGCCTCCTTTTATAGGCCAAAATTTGGAACTATTGATTTGTTGACTAATTGATGAGTGGGTGGCCATATCTTGACTTGATAACAATCCTTATCTTCTTGTCTGAACAAGACGTCATTGCTAACATCATAATTTGCCCAGAATCCTCAGGAATGTTCTAGGAAATTGTCTCAGCTTTCCAACAAAAAAAAGATGAGGTCATTTGGACTTCTAGAACTCAAGATATGGGCTGAACACTAAATAGTGTCTGGGCTGCAGGACAGCTTCGGACTTCTTCGTTGTTCCTATATTTTGGACTTGAAAACGGCCTTCTTAGATCTTGGTGTCCAAATGAAAGTTGTAGGCCTATGTTTTACCTTTCCATCCATATAAAATGGACCTAAATCCGAGATCTAGAGCTCCAGATATGATCCAATTACCGAGCACTGTTCCGGTTTGGACTGCACCGACATCTCTTTTCTAAGTTTGGCCATCTCTTTGTCCTTTAACTTTCAATGCTTAAACTCATCAATCAATCCTTTTATTTATGTGATAGTCCTGCATTTAAAATGAGCATTTACCATAAATTAAGGTATCTTATAATATCAAACTTGTTATTATAAAACATACTTTAGTTAAGGAGTTATTGATACTTCAAGTGCAAAATGATGATATAAAACCTTGATAAACATGCACTTTTAAGTACTAATCACACCCCCCAACCAGCTTATTACTAGTCCCTAGTAATCTAAAGCGTTAAAATAGAGAAACAATTTGCAAGTTCCACAAAGCAAGGCATTCATCATTCAACTTCCATTAATCTATCCAGATAAACAAACTCTCATTAAATTTATATTCCTGCTTCATACTTCTTAAACAAGATAGTAATAAACCTTCTTTTTGTGTGCTCAATGAAAACATAGATGATGGGGCTTTTGTTGGAAGAAAACAATATTATGTTCAAATGTTTAAGGTGAACTTCCTTGGGTTGGGATTATTATTTTTTTCTTTTTATTTATATACACATACAACTTAAAACACAATGTATCTTTAACCCATGTAACGAGTTTTAGGCTAATGACTCCCAGACCAGTTGGTCTTAGGGCATTAGGTGTTGAGACACCCCTACGAGCTTAACAACTCGGGTTGCAGATACTAATACGTAGATAGTGCAATGTTTGATTCCCTTAAGCTTTTCTCCTTAACCCATGTAACAAGCTTTGGGCCAATAGCTCCCAAGTCAGTTGACTTTAGGGTATTAGGTGTTAAAACACCCCTTCGGGCTTAATTGCTTAGGTTATGAAGGCTACGAAACCAAACTTATCCACGTTTTATTATCATCAATACTATCTTTTTTTTTCTTTTTCTTTTTTTTTTTTTGCAAATTATATACTATCCTTTACCCTTAGTTGTTACCTTCAACAAAAGAACATAATTACTGTAATAATCCAATGTGCAACCCACAATCATATGTTAAAGTGTGTGTGTGAAAATGAAGGTTTAATAATACTTGTTAAATGAGTATATGAGCAGAATCAAGTGATAACAATGTGAGAGTTTGTAAACCTGAATATTTCAAGAAGTATTATGATAGACCTTGGTAATGAAACTTACTAAGATGCGTCTCTAGAGTCAATAAAATTGATTCCATACTCTGCCATCCTAATAACAATTTTGTCAAATGGTTTTAATAATAGCAAAAACAGTTAGCAAGTTAGTTTAATTTTTTTTTTTTTTTGAAGTACTACCCTCTCCCCCCAACCAAAACGAGACATTGTCCTCAATGTTCGAAGGTAGAAAGATAGAGTATAGAAGACATCACCTGAAACAACGAACAATGACAAACCTGAAACACACTTAAACAAACATAAGAAGTAACAAAACAAAATAATATGCTATTAATAAAACCAAAAGACACAAGGTTTCACAGATGAAGGCTCAAATCTAATCTAAGCTTTTTACGGCTTTCCTTAGTTGACCAATCTAGACGACTCATGCAGGGATCAATGACAGGGATGAAAGATTGTAGTTGGTCAATCAATTGTTCAGCAGTAGCAGCAGAGATTATGATTTGTCGTGCCGAAGATGTTAGAAATTCCTGTTCCACAGCTTGATCAAGGAAAGACAGCAACTTATCATAAAAACCATTAACGTTTAACAAACCTATAGGTTTATGGTGAATGTGCAGTTGGGCCCAAGATGAAATATGAAAGATCTCTTCCAATGTGCCCAGACCACCTGGTAAGGCAATGAAGGCATCAGCATGGTTAAACATGGTATTCAGTCGATCAGACATTGTTGGGACCTGTAGTTCTTCTCCAATTGTTTTTCCAATGATGTCC
The DNA here is from genome assembly GCA_018804465.1 of Populus tomentosa. Taxonomy (NCBI): domain Eukaryota; kingdom Viridiplantae; phylum Streptophyta; class Magnoliopsida; order Malpighiales; family Salicaceae; genus Populus; species Populus tomentosa. The sequence continues at coordinate 4,242,472 of CM031974.1, read as the reverse complement.
CCATTTGCTAAAGCTTTGGGGACAACCCCCAAAACTTGACTGCCTCCTAAAAATGCGGCCATTGACACACCTCCCATTAACCCAAGGCTGCCTCCCCCATACACTAAATGAATCTTTCTCTCAGCTAGTACCCGACCAAGATGATTTGCTGATTCTAAAAACTCTTTTTCTTTCCCAGGACTGGATCCACCGAAAACACAAATATTTTTTATGTGATGACTTGAGGAACCTGCCATTTCTACACACTTCTATATTTGATGAATGTATGGGATGAGTAGAAATGAAGGGAAGGAAGAGAAGAATTTATAGATGAAAATTGAAAATGCAATCATACCACCTATATGTAGGCCAGCTGTAGTCTCACAAACTCTCTCTCTCTCTCTCTTTATTAATTATTTATTTTGAAAAAGCATGTATGTACAGGTAGTTGTGATTGTGGCTCACATCTTCCCTTGGTTTTACGTCCAAGAACGGCTTAAACGCCCTCTATGGGTCGGGGATAGGCTTCCCATCCAGTTTTCTTAAAAACTGGCAAACAGGGTCTTTTTTAGTCAGATTCCCAAGACTAAGTCGATCATGTTCTTTATGGAATTGTGGCCATAAATCATGAATTACACGATGCACATCTCCACTAGGATGCGTCTCAAGGGTCAATAAAAGATTATCTAAAGACCCCTTACTCAGGCCATCCTTAATGAATTGTATTTATCTTCACGGTTTACAGATACCATTCCTAAAGAACGACATGTCGCATTACAAGTCCATCTGGCACATCTGATGACAGACTTTCAGTCGTTTTGCACGACGTTTCTTTGCAAAAGTGCTTTTACCTGTTCCAGGCATGTGTGAAATGAAAGAATTGGAGGACTCACCTGATAATCGGACCTTTGCTTCAATTAAGCCAGCGAATATCTTCAGGAATTCCATGATTCATTAACAACCTCAATCTTGCACACCTAGCACGGTAAATTTTTGTAATCGCATTTGAGGCAGAGCGGGAAAATACCTTTTCAACTTTTCAAGAGTGGTGTCCATTTTAAAATTAGAATTGGGGAAAATATTCAAAGAAGGGAGAAAGAGCAGAGAATTGTACAAATATATACATATATCAGTTATTTGGGAAACTGAAAGAACCGACTTAAGAGTCACGGAGTACCGTTATCCGCCATTTGATCGGGGTGAAAGAGAGACTAGCAAAACAACAAAACACAAAAAAAGCAACAAAAAAAATGTGAGAAAAACAAAATAATCAACCTTTATCAATAAGATTATTCAAACCAATGGATTCATTTTCACTAGGAAACTCATCAAAGTAAGCTTTTAAACGATGTTCATTTACCTTCAAAACATTGTCATTCTTTGGATTCTCAATATCAAGGGCCCCATAAGGATACACATGTTTCAAAATAAATGGACCGCTCCATCTTGATCTTAGTTTTTCAGGAAATAAATGGAGTTGAGAATTATAAAGCAAAACTTTTTGACCAGTATCAACTTTTTGACAATTTTCACAAGTTTTGCAGAATGCATGTGTGTCCTTGAACATGGTGGGCCAATAAAATCCATTTTGTAAGATTTTTGCAGTCGTCTCTCTTGATGAGAATTGACTCCCACATGCTTCAGAATGACAAAGTTTAATGACATTACTTACCTCATTGTCGGGAATGCATTTTTGAAATATTTGATCAGGACAATTTTTGAATAAGTAAGGGTCATCTAAGTAAAAGTTCTTCACTTCGTTCAAAAACTTTCCTTTGTCTTCGGTACTCCAGTGAGCTGGCAAATCTCCTGTTGCAAGAAAATTGATATTTTTAGCAAACCAAGGCATTGAACTGAGAGAAAGTAAGGATTCTTCAGGAAAGTAATCATCGATTGGTGTGATGTCAGATATCAAATCTGTTGTCACTCTTGACAAAAGATCGGCATCAATATTTTCGGTGCCTTTTTCATCCGTGATTTCTTCCTGAGAATAAATCATTTGCAAATCTTCATATTCATCCAACTCAATTTTACTCAAAGTAGATTCAAGTTGATCATGAACTAATTCTTCAATATGATCTACTTCTTGTAAATCATTATCATCTCCAGGCTGCTTGCAAACGTTGAAAATATTCATCTCTAATGTCATGTTTCCAAAAGATAACTTCATGAGTCCATTCCTACAATTAATCAATGCATTAGAAGTTGCAAGAAACGGACGTCCTAAAATAATAGGAAATGAATTACATGCTTCAACAGGTTGCGTGTCCAAGACAATAAAATCCACAGGATAAATGAATTTATCGACTTGTACTAACACATCTTCAATTATTCCTCTAGGCACTTTTACAGATCTATCGGCGAGTAAAAGAGTTACAGAAGTTGGTTTTAACTCACCTAGATTGAGACTTTGAAAAACTGAATATGGAAGTAAATTCACACTAGCTCCAAGATCAAGTAAGGCTCTTTCAATTTTATGTTCTCCAATAAAGCAAGAAATTGTAGGACAACCAGGGTCTTTATATTTCAAAGCATTATTGTTCTGAAGAATGGCACTTACTTGTTCGGCTAAAAAGGCTTTCTTTTTCACATTCAGTTTTCTCTTCACAGTGCACAGATCTTTCAAAAATTTAGCATAGGAAGGAACCTGTTTAATAGCATCCAACAAAGGTATATTGATCCTTACCTGTTTGAAAATTTCAAAGATTTCAGAGTTGTGATTGACTTTCCTTTGTTTGGTCATGGCATGAGGAAATGGAAGTGCTGGCGGGGAATCAGCCTTTTCTTTGCAATGTTCAGGTTCAACCCCTTCCTTACCCTCAGAGATAGACTCATCATCTTTCTCACAAGGTTCAAGAATGGGTTTTTCAATAACCTTACCACTACGAAGAGTGATGACTGATTTGACTTGATCCATGTGTTGGCTTCCAGAACTACTTGCATTTGCATTGTATTGCCCCTTTGGATTTTGCTGTGGTTGAGAAGGAAACTTACCTTTCTCTTGGAAACTGAGAGCAGATGTTAATTTTGCAAGAGCATCTTTAAAATCGGTCATGCTTTGAGCAAGTTGAGTGTTGATTGTCTCCTGCTTTTCAATGAATGCATGCAATGTTTCCTCAAAATTTCTTCTAGGAGGTGGAGCATAAGGAGGTGCATATCCATGAGAATTTTGGAAATTATGGTGTGCTTGAAACGGTGGATGTGAAGTTTGTGCATTGTTGCTATCACTCTTCCAACTAAAATTTGGGTGATTTCTCCAACCAGGGTTATATGTTTGTGAGTATGGGTTATGGTTGGGTCTTTGGAAACTGTTTAAAGCATGGGCTTGTTCATGGAGGCATTCCTTAAAAGAAGGCAAAGTTGGACAATCATTGGTTGCATGTTCATTGGTTTCACAGATTTGACACACAATGTCTTGAACAGATTTTAATTGACCACTCTTTTTTCAATTCTAGTGCTTCGACTTTTCTAGCTAAAGATGCAAACTTGGCTTGGAGGTCATGATCTTCCCTAAGGTTGTGCATACCTCCACTAGATGTATGAGGTTGAGTTTTACTTGGTGCCTCATAAGTACCTGTGGTGTCCCAATTTTGAGCATTTTCAGCTAGCAAGTCTAGGTACTCCATTGCTTCATTAGGGTCTTTATCTTCGAAAGTTCCATTGCACATCAATTCAACCATTTGCCTATCTCTAGGTGTTAAACCTTCATAAAAATGTGAAACCAATCTCCATGTTTCAAAACCATGATGTGGGCAAGTATTAAGCAAATCTCGATACCTATCCCAACATTGGTAAAATGTTTCTCCTGGCTTTTGAGTGAAAGTGATGATTTGTCTTTTGAAAGAGTTTGTTCTGTGAGATGGAAAAAACTTCTTTAAAAATTGTTGTTGCATTTCATCCCAAGCACTGAATAGATCCTGGTCTCAAATTTTGTAGCCATGTTTTAGCTTTATCTTTTAATGAAAAAGGAAAAAGCTTTAATCGAATGGTGTTCATGCTACAATTTGAGTCATTATAGGTATTACAGACCTCCTCAAATTCCCTTAAATGCAAGTATGGATTTTCTAAGTCTAAGCCATGAAAAGATGGTAAAAGTTGAATAATGCCTGGCTTAAAATTAAAATGAGATGCATCAGGAGGGAAAACTATGCATGAGGGTGCACTTGTTCTTGTGGGATTCATGTGGTCTCTAAGTGTTCTCATACGGTTATTCTCATTATTCTCATTATGAAGTGATTGATTATCTTCTTCGGCCATATTTTCTGAAAATGATGAGGATACCCTACAAAGTCTACCACTTAATGTACGTGACCAAACTCTCATGCACGTGTAAGAAGAGAATAAAAGGCAAGAAAAGAAAATAGAAGAAAAAGAAACAAAACAAAACAAAGGAAACAAAAGTTAGATAAAATGAAAAGTGAAAAGAGAAAATAAATAAATATTATAATTTATACAAGAATTTACCTCCCCGGCAACGGCGCCAAAAACTTGACACGATCCAAAAGCTTGATGTCTTTTCCCAAGTGCAGGAGTGTCGAAGTAATAAATAACCCGGCAAGACCGGGGTCGAACCACAGAGAGGTTAATTGTATAAATTATAAATAACAACAACAACAACAACAACAATAACAACAATAACAATAATAATTATAATACTCAGTACGTGGCGTTGTTATACCTGAGAATGATCTAAAAGATCGGGTCACAGGTTTCCAGCCTATATACTGAGTTTATGAAAAGATCAAAGGGATATATTAGATGTAAATAACAACAACACAATAATAATAATAATAATAGTAGTAGTAGTAATAGAAGGAAGATGAAGAAATTAATGAGAACTTTGAGATGAGAAGATTAATGTAAGGATTAAACAATGATAAAAACGAATGTCAAGGTTAGAGGATCCACTAATGGTACTTCAAACAAGTATAATATAAACTCTTATTACTCAATTGGAAACCACACATAAAGGAGGTTCCAATCAGATTATAAATTGTTAACATGATTACATTAGTTATCTTATTCGAATAAAGCTAATACTTGTAAATGTTGGCAGGCATTCATGATTATAACTTATGTTAACAACAAATCAAGTCCCTTTCATAGCTCAGGTGTCGGTTATACCATACAGTATGGGCTATGAAAGTACCAAGTATTTGTTGTACCAAGTGTTATACAACATAAATCTAGATTAACCATTTAACAAGCAAAGTATTAAAAGTGAACAAGATAACAAATATAAAACATGTTAGTATCCAACGTTAAGGTCCATGTTAAGTTTATATTATACTTATTCTTACACCATTAGTGTACCCTTTTCACCTTGACATAATTAACTTAGCTAAACATAATGAAAGAAAGAAACATAAATGAACAAGATAAGAACATAAATGAGAAAGAAGTTAACTAAGTAAAGGAAAGGAAATGAAGTGCATAAACTTGATATTAATGAAAGCAAAACATAAGCAATACAAAGAGAGAAAGCAAGAGCATGATCTTGATCTGGAAACCAAGATGCCTCAATACATGGTAAGTGCCTCCTTTTATAGGCCAAAATTTGGAACTATTGATTTGTTGACTAATTGATGAGTGGGTGGCCATATCTTGACTTGATAACAATCCTTATCTTCTTGTCTGAACAAGACGTCATTGCTAACATCATAATTTGCCCAGAATCCTCAGGAATGTTCTAGGAAATTGTCTCAGCTTTCCAACAAAAAAAAGATGAGGTCATTTGGACTTCTAGAACTCAAGATATGGGCTGAACACTAAATAGTGTCTGGGCTGCAGGACAGCTTCGGACTTCTTCGTTGTTCCTATATTTGGACTTGAAAACGGCCTTCTTAGATCTTGGTGTCCAAATGAAAGTTGTAGGCCTATGTTTTACCTTTCCATCCATATAAAATGGACCTAAATCCGAGATCTAGAGCTCCAGATATGATCCAATTACCGAGCACTGTTCCGGTTTGGACTGCACCGACATCTCTTTTCTAAGTTTGGCCATCTCTTTGTCCTTTAACTTTCAATGCTTAAACTCATCAATCAATCCTTTTATTTATGTGATAGTCCTGCATTTAAAATGAGCATTTACCATAAATTAAGGTATCTTATAATATCAAACTTGTTATTATAAAACATACTTTAGTTAAGGAGTTATTGATACTTCAAGTGCAAAATGATGATATAAAACCTTGATAAATATGCACTTTTAAGTACTAATCAAGTTGCCTTTGAATTTCGATCGAGTGATCCCACTTAAGCATGTATGCTTCTCCTACTTGTTCTCCATCCGACTTTCTTCCACGAACGGCGAAACGCTTTGACTCGGTGAGTTTCGCGGCATTCCGACTTCGATGCCCCGTTGCCGAAATTCAGTTGCCTTTGAATTTCGGGTGATCCCTCTTGAGCATATATGCTTCTGCTACTTGTTCTACATCAGACTTTCTTCCGCAAACGGCAAAACGCTTTGACTCGGTGAGTTTCGCGGCATTCCGACTTCGATGCCCGGTTGCCGAAATTCAGTTGCCTTTGAATTTCGGGGTGATCCCTCTTCAGCATGTATGCTTCTGCTACTTGTTCTACATCAGACTTCTTCCGCAAACGGCGAAACGCTTTGACTCGGTGAGTTTCGCGGCATTCCGACTTCGATGCCCCGGTTGCCGAAATTCAGTTGCCTTTGAATTTCGGGTGATCCCTCTTGAGCATGTATGCTTCTGCTACTTGTTCTACATCAGACTTCTTCCGCAAACGGCGAAACGCTTTGACTCGGTGAGTTTCGCGGCATTCCGAATTCGATGCCCCGGTTGCCGAAATTCAGTTGCCTTTGAATTTCGGGTGATCCCTCTTGAGCATGTATGCTTCTGCTACTTGTTCTACATCAGACTTCTTCCGCAAACGGCGAAACGCTTTGACTCAGTGAGTTTCGCGGCATTCCGACTTCGATGCCCCGGTTGCCGAAATTCAGTTGCCTTTGAATTTCGGGTGATCCCTCTTGAGCATGTATGCTTCTGCTACTTGTTCTACATCAGACTTCTTCCGCAAACGGCGAAACGCTTTGACTCGGTGAGTTTCGCGGCATTCCGACTTCGATGCCCCGGTTGCCGAAATTCAGTTGCCTTTGAATTTCGGGTGATCCCTCTTGAGCATGTATGCTTATGCTACTTGTTCTACATCAGACTTCTTCCGCAAACGGCGAAACGCTTTGACTCGGTGAGTTTCGCGGCATTCCGACTTCGATGGCCCGGTTGCCGAAATTCAGTTGCCTTTGAATTTCGGGTGATCCCTCTTGAGCATGTATGCTTCTGCTACGTGTTCTACATCAGACTTTCTTCCCCAAACGGCGAAACGCTTTGACTCGGTGAGTTTCGCGGCATTCCGACTTCGATGCCCCGGTTGCCGAAATTCAGTTGGCTTTGAATTTCGGGTGATCCCTCTTGAGCATGTATGCTTCTTCTACTTGTTCTACATCAGACTTCTTCCGCAAACGGCGAACGCTTTGACTCGGTGAGTTTCGCGGCATTCCGACTTCGATGCCCGGTTGCCGAAATTCAGTTGCCTTTGAATTTCGGGTGATCCCTCTTGAGCATGTATGCTTCTGCTACTTGTTCTACATCAGACTTCTTCCGCAAACGGCGAAACGCTTTGACTCGGTGAGTTTCGCGGCATTCCGACTTCGATGCCCCGGTTGCCGAAATTCAAGTTGCCTTTGAATTTCGGGTGATCCCTCTTGAGCATGTATGCTTCTGCTACTTGTTCTACATCAGACTTCTTCCGCAAACGGCGAAACGCTTTGCCTCGGTGAGTTTCGCGGCATTCCGACTTCGATGCCCCGATTGCCGAAATTCAGTTGCCTTTGAATTTCGGGTGATCCCTCTTGAGCATGTATGCTTCTGCTACTTGTTCTACATAAGACTTCTTCCGCAAACGGCGAAACGCTTTGACTCGGTGAGTTTCGCGGCATTCCGACTTCGATGCCCCGGTTGCCGAAATTCAGTTGCCTTTGAATTTCGGGTGATCCCTCTTGAGCATGTATGCTTCTGCTACTTGTTCTACATCAGACTTCTTCCGCAAACGGCGAAACGCTTTGACTCGGTGAGTTTCGCGGCATTCCGACTTCGATGCCCCGGTTGCCGAAATTCAGTTGCCTTTGAATTTCGGGTGATCCCTCTTGAGCATGTATGCTTCTGCTACTTGTTCTACATCAGACTTCTTCCGCAAACGGCGAAACGCTTTGACTCGGTGAGTTTCGCGGCATTCCGACTTCGATGCCCCGGTTGCCGAAATTCAGTTGCCTTTGAATTTCGGGTGATCCCTCTTGAGCATGTATGCTTCTGCTACTTGTTCTACATCAGACTTCTTCCGCAAACGGCGAAACGCTTTGACTCGGTGAGTTTCGCGGCATTCCGACTTCGATGCCCCGGTTGCCGAAATTCAGTTGCCTTTGAATTTCGGGTGATCCCTCTTGAGCATGTATGCTTCTGCTACTTGTTCTACATCAGACTTCTTCCGCAAACGGCGAAACGCTTTGACTCGGTGAGTTTCGCGGCATTCCGACTTCGATGCCCGGTTGCCGAAATTCAGTTGCCTTTGAATTTCGGGTGATCCCTCTTGAGCATGTATGCTTCTGCTACTTGTTCTACATCAGACTTCTTCCGCAAACGGCGAAACGCTTTGACTCGGTGAGTTTCGCGGCATTCCGACTTCGATGCCCCGGTTGCCGAAATTCAGTTGCCTTTGAATTTCGGGTGATCCCTCTTGAGCATGTATGCTTCTGCTACTTGTTCTACATCAGACTTTCTTCCGCAAACGGCGAAACGCTTTGACTCGGTGAGTTTCGCGGCATTCCGACTTCGATGCCCCGGTTGCCGAAATTCAGTTGCCTTTGAATTTCGGGTGATCCCTCTTGAGCATGTATGCTTCTGCTACTTGTTCTACATCAGACTTCTTCCGCAAACGGCGAAACGCTTTGACTCGGTGAGTTTCGCGGCATTCCGACTTCGATGCCCCGGTTGCCGAAATTCAGTTGCCTTTGAATTTCGGGTGATCCCTCTTGAGCATGTATGCTTCTGCTACTTGTTCTACAGCAGACTTCTTCCGCAAACGGCGAAACGCTTTGACTCGGTGAGTTTCGCGGCATTCCGACTTCGATGCCCCGGTTGCCGAAATTCAGTTGCCTTTGAAATTCGGGTGATCCCTCTTGAGCATGTATGCTTCTGCTACTTGTTCTACATCAGACTTCTTCCGCAAACAGCGAAACGCTTTGACTCGGTGAGTTTCGCGGCATTCCGACTTCGATGCCCCGATTGCCGAAATTCAGTTGCCTTTGAATTTCGGGTGATCCCTCTTGAGCATGTATGCTTCTGCTACTTGTTCTACATCAGACTTCTTCCGCAAACGGCGAAACGCTTTGACTCGGTGAGTTTCGCGGCATTCCGACTTCGATGCCCCGGTTGCCGAAATTCAGTTGCCTTTGAATTTCGGGTGATCCCTCTTGAGCATGTATGCTTCTGCTACTTGTTCTACATCAGTCTTCTTCCGCAAACGGCGAAACGCTTTGACTCGGTGAGTTTCGCGGCATTCCGACTTCGATGCCCCGGTTGCCGAAATTCAGTTGCCTTTGAATTTCGGGTGATCCCTCTTGAGCATGTATGCTTCTGCTACTTGTTCTACATCAGACTTTCTTCCGCAAACGGCGAAACGCTTTGACTCGGTGAGTTTCGCGGCATTCCGACTTCGATGCCCCGGTTGCCGAAATTCAGTTGCCTTTGAATTTCGGGTGATCCCTCTTGAGCATGTATGCTTCTGCTACTTGTTCTACATCAGACTTTCTTCCGCATACGGCGAAACGCTTTGACTCGGTGAGTTTCGCGGCATTCCGACTTCGATGCCCCGGTTGCCGAAATTCAGTTGCCTTTGAATTTCGGGTGATCCCTCTTGAGCATGTATGCTTCTGCTACTTGTTCTACATCAGACTTCTTCCGCAAACGGCGAAACGCTTTGACTCGGTGAGTTTCGCGGCATTCCGACTTCGATGCCCCGGTTGCCGAAATTCAGTTGCCTTTGAATTTCGGGTGATCCCTCTTGAGCATGTATGCTTCTGCTACTTGTTCTACATCAGACTTTCTTCCGCAAACGGCGAAACGCTTTGACTCGGTGAGTTTCGCGGCATTCCGACTTCGATGCCCCGGTTGCCGAAATTCAGTTGCCTTTGAATTTCGGGTGATCCCTCTTGAGCATGTATGCTTCTGCTACTTGTTCTACATCAGACTTCTTCCGCAAACGGCGAAACGCTTTGACTCGGTGAGTTTCGCGGCATTCCGACTTCGATGCCCCGGTTGCCGAAATTCAGTTGCCTTTGAATTTCGGGTGATCCCTCTTGAGCATGTATGCTTCTGCTACTTGTTCTACATCAGACTTCTTCCGCAAACGGCGAAACGCTTTGACTCGGTGAGTTTCGCTGCATTCCGACTTCGATGCCCCGGTTGCCGAAATTCAGTTGCCTTTGAATTTCGGGTGAATCCTCTTGAGCATGTATGCTTCTGCTACTTGTTCTACATCAGACTTCTTCCGCAAACGGCAAAACGCTTTGACTCGGTGAGTTTCGCGGCATTCCGACTTCGATGCCCCGGTTGCCGAAATTCAGTTGCCTTTGAATTTCGGGTGATCCCTCTTGAGCATGTATGCTTCTGCTACTTGTTCTACATCAGACTTCTTCCGCAAACGGCGAAACGCTTTGACTCGGTGAGTTTCGCGGCATTCCGACTTCGATGCCCCGGTTGCCGAAATTCAGTTGCCTTTGAATTTCGGGTGATCCCTCTTGAGCATGTATGCTTCTGCTACTTGTTCTACATCAGACTTCTTCCGCAAACGGCGAAACGCTTTGACTCGGTGAGTTTCGCGGCATTCCGACTTCGATGCCCCGGTTGCCGAAATTCAGTTGCCTTTGAATTTCGGGTGATCCCTCTTGAGCATGTATGCTTCTGCTACTTGTTCTACATCAGACTTCTTCAGCAAACGGCGAAACGCTTTGACTCGGTGAGTTTCGCGGCATTCCGACTTCGATGCCCCGGTTGCCGAAATTCAGTTGCCTTTGAATTTCGGGTGATCCCTCTTGAGCATGTATGCTTCTGCTACTTGTTCTACATCAGATTTCTTCCGCAAACGGCGAAACGCTTTGCCTCGGTGAGTTTCGAGGCATTCCGACTTCGATGCCCCGGTTGCCGAAATTCAGTTGCCTTTGAATTTCGGGTGATCCCTCTTGAGCATGTATGCTTCTGCTACTTGTTCTACATCAGACTTGTTCCACAAACGGCGAAACGCTTTGCCTCGGTGAGTTTCGCGGCATTCCGACTTCGATGCCCCGGTTGCCGAAATTCAGTTGCCTTTGAATTTCGGGTGATCCCTCTTGAGCATGTATGCTTCTGCTACTTGTTCTACATCAGACTTGTTCCGCAAACGGCGAAACGCTTTGCCTCGGTGAGTTTCGCGGCATTCCGACTTCGATGCCCCGGTTGCCGAAATTCAGTTGCCTTTGAATTTCGGGACATCCCTCTTGAGCATGTATGCTTCTGCTACTTGATCTACATCAGACTTCTTCCGCAAACGGGGAAACGCTTTGCGTCGGTGAGTTTCGCGGCATTCCGACTTCGATGCCCCGGTTGCCGAAATTCAGTTGCCTTTAAACTTCGGGGCATCCCTCTTGAGCATGTACGCTTCTGCTACTTGTTCAACATCAGACTTCTTACGCAAACGGCGAAACGCTTTGACTCGGTGAGTTTCACGACATTCCGACTTCGATGCCCCGATTGCCAAAATTCAGTTGCCTTTGAATTTCGGAAATCCCTCTTGAGCATGTATGCTTCTGCTACTTGAGCTACATCAGACTTCTTCCGCAAACGGCGAAACGCTTTGCCTCAGGTAGTTTCGCGGCCTTCCGACTTCGATGCCCCGGTTGACGAAATTCAGTTGCCTTTGTATTTCTGGTGATCCCTCTTGAGCAAGTAAGCTTCTGCTACTTAGTCTACATCAGTCTTCTTCCGAAAACGGCGAAACGCTTTGACTCGGTGAGTTTCGCGCTATTCCGACTTCGATACCCCAGTTTCCAAAATTCAGTTGCCTTTGAATTTCGGGTGATCCCTCTTGAGCATGTATGCTTCTGCTACTTGTTCTACATCAGATTTCTTCCGCAAACGGCGAAACGCTTTGCCTCGGCGAGTTTCGCAGCTTTCCGACTTCGATGCCTCGGTTGCCGAAATTCAGTTGGCTTTGAATTTCCGGATATCCCTCTTGAGCATCAATGCTTCTGCTACTTGTTCTACTTCAGATTTCTTCCGCAATAGGCGAAACGCTTTGCCTCGGTGAGTTTCGCGGCATTCCGACTTCGATGCCCTGGTTGTCGAAATTCAGTTGCCTTTGAATTTTGGGGTGATCCCTCTTGAGCATGTATGCTTCTGCAACTTGATCTACATCAGACTTCTTCCGCAAACGGCGAAACGCTTTGCCTCGGTGAGTTTCGCAGCATTCTGACTTCGATGCCCCGACTGCCGAAATTCAGTTGGCTTTGAATTTGGGGTGATCCCTCTTGACCGTGTACGCTTCTGCTACTTGTTCTACATCAGACTTGTTCCGCAAACGGCGAAATGCTTTGGCTCGGGTAGTTTCGAGGCATTCCGCCTTCGATGCCCCGATTGCCAAAATTCAGTTGCCTTTGAATTTCGAAAATCCCTCTTGAGCATGTATGCTTCTGCTACTTGAGCTACATCAGACTTCTTCCGCAAACGGCGAAACGCTTTGCCTCTATGAGTTTCGCGGCATTCCGACTTCGATGCCCCGGTTGCCGAAATTCAGTTGCCTTTGAATTTCGGGGGATCCCTCTTGAGCATGTACGCTTCTGCTACTTGTTCAACATCAGACTTGTTACGCAAACGGCGAAACGCTTTGACTCGGTGAGTTTCACGACATTCCGACTTCGATGCCCCGATTGCCAAAATTCAGTTGCCTTTGAATTTCGGAAATCCCTATTGAGCATTTATGCTTCTGCTACTTGATCTACATCAGACTTCTTCCGCAAACGGCGAAATGCTTTGCCTCGGTGAGTTTCGCGGCATTCCGACTTCGATGCCCCTGTTGCCGAAATTAAGTTAGCTTTGAATTTCGGGTGATCCCTCTTGAGCATGTATGCTTCTGCTACTTGTTCTACATCAGATTTCTTCCGCAAAGGGTGAAACGCTTTGACTCGGTGAGTTTCGCGGCATTCCGACTTCGATGCCCCGGTTGCCGAAATTCAGTTGCCTTTGAATTTCGAATGATCCCTCTTGAGCATGTATGCTTCTGCTACTTGTTCTACTTCAGATTTTCTTCCCCAAACGGAGAAACGCTTTGACTCGGTGAGTTTCACGGCATTCCGACTTCGATGCCACGGTTGCCGAAATTCAGTTGCCTTTGAATTTCGGGTGATCCCTCTTGAGCATGTATGCTTCTGCTACTTGTTCTACATCAAACTTGTTCCACAAACGGCGAAACGCTTTCCCTCGGTGAGTTTCGCGGCATTCCGACTTCGATGCCCCGGTTGCCGAAATTAAGTTAGCTTTCAATTTCGGGTGATCCCTCATGACCATGTATGCTTCAGCTACTTGTTCTACATCAGACTTGTTCCGCAAACGGCGAAACGCTTTGCCTCGGTGAGTTTCGGGGCATTCCGACTTCGATGCCCTGGTTGCCGAAATTCAGTTGCCTTTGAATTTCGGAACATCCCTCTTGAGCATGTATGCTTCTGCTACTTGATCTACATCAGACTTCTTCCGCAAACGGGGAAACGCTTTGCGTCGGTGAGTTTCGCGGCATTCCGACTTCGATGCCCCGGTTGCCGAAATTCAGTTGCCTTTAAACTTCGGGGCATCCCTCTTGAGCATGTACGCTTCTGCTACTTGTTCAACATCAGACTTCTTACGCAAACGGGGAAACGCTTTGACTCGTTGAGTTTCACGACATTCTGACTTCGATGCCCCGATTGCCAAAATTCAGTTGCCTTTGAATCTCGGAAATCCCTCTTGAGCATGTATGCTTCTACTACTTGAGCTACATCAGACTTCTTCCGCAAACGGCGAAACGCTTTGCCTCAGGTAGTTTCGCGGCATTCCGACTTCGATGCCCCGGTTGAAGAAATTCAGATGCCTTTGTATTTCTGGTGATCCCTCTTGAGCAAGTAAGCTTCTGCTACTTGGTCTACATCAGTCTTCTTCCAGAAACGGCGAAACGCTTTGACTCGGTGAGTTTCGCGCTATTCCGACTTCGATACCCCAGTTTCCAAAATTCAGTTGCCTTTGAATTTCGGGTGATCCCTCTTAACATGTATGCTTCTGCTACTTGTTCTACATCAGATTTGTTCCGCGAAAGGTGAAACGCTTTGCCTCGGCGAGTTTCGCAGCTTTCCGACTTCGATGCCCCGGTTGCCGAAATTCAGTTGGCTTTGAATTTCCGGATATCCCTCTTGAGCATCAATGCTTCTACTACTTGTTCTACTTCAGATTTCTTCCGCAATAGGCGAAACGCTTTGCCTCGGTGAGTTTCGCGGCATTCCGACTTCGATGCCCTGGTTGTCGAAATTCAGTTGCTTTTGAATTTTGGGTGATCCCTCTTGAGCATGTATGCTTCTGCAACTTGATCTACATCAGACTTCTTCCGCAAACTGCGAAACGCTTTGCCTCGGTGAGTTTCGCAGCATTCCGACTTCGATGCCCCGACTGCCGAAATTCAGTTGGCTTTGAATTTGGGGTGATCCCTCTTGACCGTGTACGCTTCTGCTACTTGTTCTACATCAGACTTGTTCCGCAAACGGCGAAATGCTTTGGCTCGGGTAGTTTCGAGGCATTCCGCCTTCGATGCCCCGATTGCCAAAATTCAGTTGCCTTTGAATTTCGGAAATCCCTCTTGAGCATGTATGCTTCTGCTACTTGAGTTACATCAGACTTCTTCCGCAAACGGCGAAACGCTTTGCCTCAATGAGTTTCGCGGCATTCCGACTTCGATGCCCCGGTTGCCGAAATTCAGTTGCCTTTGAATTTCGGGGGATCCCTCTTGAGCATGTACGCTTCTGCTACTTGTTCAACATCAGACTTCTTACGCAAACGGCGAAACGCTTTGACTCGGTGAGTTTCACGACATTCCGACTTCGATGCCCCGATTGCCAAAATTCAGTTGCCTTTGAATTTCGGAAATCCCTCTTGAGCATGTATGCTTCTGCTACTTGAGCTACATCAGACTTCTTCCGCAAACGGCGAAACGCTTTGCCTCTATGAGTTTCGCGGCATTCCGACTTCGATGCCCCGATTGCCGAAATTCAGTTGCCTTTGAATTTCGGGGGATCCCTCTTGAGCATGTACGCTTCTGCTACTTGTTCAACATCAGACTTCTTACGCAAACGGCGAAACGCTTTGACTCGGTGAGTTTCACGACATTCCGCCTTCAATTCCCCGATTGCCGAAATTCAGTTGCCTTTGAATTTCAGGAAATCCCTCATGAGCATTTATGCTTCTGCTACTTGATCTACATCAGACTTCTTCCGCAAACGGCGAAATGCTTTGCCTCGGTGAGTTTCGCGGCATTCCGACTTCGATGCCCCTGTTGCCGAAATTAAGTTAGCTTTGAATTTCGGGTGATCCCTCTTGAGCATGTATGCTTCTGCTACTTGTTCTACATCAGATTTCTTCAGCAAACGGTGAAACGCTTTGCCTCGGTGAGTTTCGGGGCATTCCGACTTCGATGCCACGGTTGCCGAAATTCAGTTGCCTTTGAATTTCGGGTGATCCCTCTTGAGCATGTATGCTTCTGCTACTTGTTCTACATCAAACTTGTTCCACAAACGGCGAAACGCTTTCCCTCGGTGAGTTTCGCGGCATTCCGACTTCGATGCCCCGGTTGCCGAAATTAAGTTAGCTTTCAATTTCGGGTGATCCCTCATGACCATGTATGCTTCAGCTACTTGTTCTACATCAGACTTGTTCCGCAAACGGCGAAACGCTTTGCCTCGGTGAGTTTCGGGGCATTCCGACTTCGATGCCCCGGTTGCCGAAATTCAGTTGCCTTTGAATTTCGGAACATCCCTCTTGAGCATGTATGCTTCTGCTACTTGATCTACATCAGACTTCTTCCGCAAACGGGGAAACGCTTTGCGTCGGTGAGTTTCGCGGCATTCCGACTTCGATGCCCCGGTTGACGAAATTCAGTTGCCTTTGTATTTCTGGTGATCCCTCTTGAGCAAGTAAGCTTCTGCTACTTGGTCTACATCAGTCTTCTTCCGGAAACGGCGAAACGCTTTGACTCGGTGAGTTTCGCGCTATTCTGACTTCGATACCCCAGTTTCCAAAATTCAGTTGCCTTTGAATTTCGGGTGATCCCTCTTGAGCATGTATGCTTCTGCTACTTGTTCTACATCAGATTTCTTCCGCAAACGGCGAAACGCTTTGCCTCGGCGAGTTTCGCAGCTTTCCGACTTCGATGCCCCGGTTGCCGAAATTCAGTTGCCTTTGAATTTCCGGATATCCCTCTTGAGCATCAATGCTTCTGCTACTTGATCTACATCAGACTTCTTCCACAAACGGCAAAAAGCTTTGCCTCAGCTAGTTTCGCGGCATTCCGACTTCGATGCCCCGGTTGATGAAATTCAGTTGCCTTTGTATTTCGGGTGATCCCTGTTGATCAAGTAAGCTTCTGCTACTTGTTCTACATCAGTCTTCTTCCGCAAACGGCGAAACGCTTTAACTCGGTGAGTTTCGCGCTATTCCGAATTCGATGCCCCGGTTGCCGAAATTCAGTTGCCTTTGAATTTCGGGACATCCCTCTTGAGCATGTATGCTTCTGCTACTTGATCTACATCAGACTTCTTCCGCAAACGGCAAAACGCTTTGCCTCGGCGATTTTCGCGGCATTCCGACTTCGATGCCCCGGTTGACGAAATTCAGTTGCCTTTGTATTTCGGTTGATCCCTGTTGAGCAAGTAAGCTTCTGCTACTTGTTCTACATCAGTCTTTTTCCGCAAACGGCGAAACGCTTTGACTCGGTGAGTTTCGCGCTATTACGACTTCGATGCCCCGGTTGCCGAAATTCAGTTGGCTTTGAATTTCGGGTGATCCCTCTTGAGCATCTATGCTTCTGCTACTTGTTCAACATCATACTTCTTACGCAAACGGCGAAACACTTTGACTCGGTGAGTTTCTCGTCATTCCGACTTCGATTCCCTGCTTGCCGAAATTTAGTTGCCTTTGAATTTCGGGACATCCCTCTTGAGCATATATGCTTCTGCTACTTGATCTACATCAGACTTCTTCCGCAAACGCCGAAACGCTTTGACTAGATGAGTTTCGCACTATTCCGACTTCGATGCCCCGGTTGCCGAAATTCAGTTGCCTTTGAATTTCGGGTGAACCCTCTTGAGCATGTATGCTTCTGCTACTTGTTCTACATCAGATTTCTTCCGAAAACAGAGAAAGGCTTTGCCTCGGTGAGTTTCGCAGCTTTCCTACTTCGATGCCCCAGTTGCCGAAATTCAGTTGCCTTTGAATTTCGGGTGATCCCTCTTGAGCATCTATGCTTCTGCTACTTGTTCAACAGCAGACTTCTTACGCAAACGGCGAAACGCTTTGACTCGGTGACTTTCATGACATTCCGACTTCGATGCCCCGGTTTCTGAAATTCAGTTGCCTTTGAATTTCGGGTGATCCCTCTTGAGCATGTATGCTTCTGCTACTTGTTCTACATCAGATTTCTTCCGCAAACGGCGGAACGCTTTGCCTCGGTGAGTTTCGCAGCTTTCCTACTTCGATGCCCCAGTTGCCGAAATTCAGTTGCCTTTGAATTTCGGGTGATCCCTCTTGAGCATCTATGCTTCTGCTACTTGTTCTACATCAGATTTCTTCCACAATAGGCGAAACGCTTTGCCTCGGTGCGTTTCGCGGCATTCCGACTTTGATTCCCTGGTTGCCGAAATTCAGTTGCCTTTGAATTTCGGGTGATCCCTCTTGAGCATGTATGCTTCTGCTACTTGTTCTACATCAAATTTCTTCCACAAACGGCGAAATGCTTTGCCTCGGTGACTTTCGCGGCATTCCGACTTCGATAACCCGGTTGCCCAAATTCAGTTGCCTTTGAATTTCAGGTGATCCCTCTTGAGATTGTATTCTTGTGCTACTTGTTCTACATCAGACTTCTTCCGCAAACGGTGAAACGCTTTGCCTCGGTGAGTTTCGCGGCACTCCGACTTCGATGCCCCGGTTGCCGAAATTAAGTAAGCTTTGAATTTCGGGTGATCCCTCATGACCACGTATGCTTCTGCTACTTGTTCTACATCAGACTTCTTCCGCAAACGGCGAAACGCTTTGCCTCGGTGAGTTTCGCGGCATTCCGACTTCGATGCCCCGGTTGCCGAAATTAAGTAAGCTTTGAATTTCGGGGGATCCCTCTTGAGCATGTATGCTTCTGCTACTTGTTCAACATCAGACTTCTTACGCAAACGGCGAAACGCTTTGACTCGGTGAGTTTCACGACATTCCGACTTCGATTCCCTGCTTGCCGAAATTTAGTTGCCTTTGAATTTCGGGACATCCCTCTTGAGCATATATGCTTCTGCTACTTGATCTACATCAGACTTCTTCCGCAAACGCCGAAACGCTTTGACTAGATGAGTTTCGCACTATTCCGACTTCGATGCCCCGGTTGCCGAAATTCAGTTGCCTTTGAATTTCGGGTGAACCCTCTTGAGCATCTATGCTTCTGTTACTTGTTCAACATCAAACTTCTTACGCAAACGGCGAAATGCTTTGACTCGGTGAGTTTCACGACATTCCGACTTCGATGCCCCGTTTGCCAAAATTCAGTTGCCTTTGAATTTCGGGAAATCCCTCTTGAGCATGTATGCTTCTGCTACTTGATCTACATCAGACTTCTTCCGCAAACGGTGAAACGCTTTAGCTCGGTTTGTTTCGAGGCATTCCTACTTCGATGCCCCGGTTGCAGAAATTCAGTTGCCTTTGAATTTCAGGACATCCCTTTTGAGCATGTACGCTTCTGCTACTTGATCTACATCAGACTTCTTCCGCAAACGGCGAAACGCTTTGCCTCGGCGAGTTTCGCGGCATTCCGACTTCAATGCCCCGGTTGACGAAATTCAGTTGCCTTTGTATTTCGGGTGATCCCTCTTGAGCAAGTAAGCTTCTGCTACTTGTTCTACATCAGTCTTCTTCCGCAAACGGCGAAACGCTTTGACTCGGTGAGTTTCGCGCTATTCCGACTTCGATGCCCCGGTTGCCGAAATTCAGTTGCCTTTGAATTTCGGGTGATCCCTCTTGAGCATCTATGCTTCTGCTACTTGTTCAACATCATACTTCTTACGCAAACGGCGAAACGCTTTGACTCGGTGAGTTTCACGTCATTCCGACGTCGATACCCAGTTTCTGAAATTCAGTTGCCTTTGAATTTCGGGTGATCCCTCTTGAACATGTATGCTTTTGCTACTTGTTCTACATCAGATTTCTTCCGCAAACGGCGAAACGCTTTGCCTCGGTGAGTTTCGCAGCATTCCGACTTGGATGCCCCTGTTGCTGAAATTCAGTTGCCTTTGAATATCGGGTGATCCCTCTTGAGCGTGTATGCTTCTGCTACTTGTTCTACATCAGATTTCTTCCACAAACGGCGAAACGCTTTGCCTCGGTGACTTTGCCGGCATTCCGACTTCGATAACCCGGTTGCCAAAATTCAGTTGCCTTTGAATTTCGGGTGATCCCTCTTGAGATTGTATTCTTGTGCTACTTGTTCTACATCAGACTTCTTCCGCAAACGGTGAAACGCTTTGTCTCGGTGAGTTTCGCGGCACTCCAACTTCTATGCCCCGGTTGCCGAAATTAAGTAAGCTTTGAATTTCGGGTGATCCCTCATGACCATGTATGCTTCTGCTACTTGTTCTACATCAGACTTCTTCCGCAAACGGCGAAACGCTTTGCCTCGTTGAGTTTCGCGGCATTCCGACTTCGATGCCCCGGTTGCCGAAATTAAGTAAGCTTTGAATTTCGGGGGATCCCTCTTGAGCATGTGTGCTTCTGCTACTTGTTCAACATCAGACTTCTTACGCAAACGGCGAAACGCTTTGACTCGGTGAGTTTCACGACATTCCGACTTCGATTCCCTGCTTGCCGAAATTCAGTTGCCTTTGAATTTCGGGACATCCCTCTTGAGCGTATATGCTTCTGCTACTTGATCTACATCAGACTTCTTCCGCAAACGCCGAAACGCTTTGACTAGATGAGTTTCACACTATTCCGACTTCGATGCCCCGGTTGCCGAAATTCAGTTGCCTTTGAATTTCTAGTGATCCCTCTTGAACATCTATGCTTCTGTTACTTGTTCAACATCAAACTTCTTACGCAAACGGCGAAACGCTTTGACTCGGTGAGTTTCACGACATTCCGACTTCGATGCCCCGGTTGCCAAAATTCAGTTGCCTTTGAATTTCGGGAAATCCCTCTTGAGCATGTATGCTTCTGCTACTTGATCTACATCAGACTTCTTCCGCAAATGGTGAAACGCTTTAGCTCGGTTTGTTTCGAGGTCTTCCGACATCGATGCCCCGGTTGCAGAAATTCAGTTGCCTTTGAATTTCAGGACATCCCTCTTGAGCATGTACGCTTCTGCTACTTGATCTACATCAGACTTCTTCCGCAAACGGCGAAACGCTTTGCCTCGGCGAGTTTCGCGGCATTCCGACTTCAATGCCCCGGTTGACGAAATTCAGTTGTCTTTGTATTTCGGGTGATCCCTCTTGAGCAAGTAAGCTTCTGCTACTTGTTCTACATCAGTCTTCTTCCGCAAACGGCGAAACGCTTTGACTCGGTGAGTTTCGCGCTATTCCGACTTCGATGCCCCGGTTGCCGAAATTCAGTTGCCTTTGAATTTCGGGTGATCCCTCTTGAGCATCTATGCTTCTGCTACTTGTTCAACATCATACTTCTTACGCAAACGGCGAAACGCTTTGACTCGGTGAGTTTCACGTCATTCCGACGTCGATACCCAGTTTCTGAAATTCAGTTGCCTTTGAATTTCGGGTGATCCCTCTTGAGCATGTATGCTTTTGCTACTTGTTCTACATCAGATTTCTTCCGCAAATGGCGAAACGCTTTGCCTCGGTGAGTTTCGCAGCATTCCGACTTGGATGCCCCGGTTGCCGAAATTCAGTTGCCTTTGAATTTCGGGTGATCCCTCTTGAGCATCTATGCTTCTGCTACTTGTTCTACATCAGATTTCTTCCGCAATAGGCGAAACGCTTTGCCTCGGTGAGTTTCGCGGCATTCCGACTTCGATGCCCTGGTTGTTGAAATTCAGTTGCCTTTGAATTTCGGGTGATCCCTCTTGAGCATCTATGCTTTTGCTACTTGTTCTACATCAGATTTCTTCCGCAATAGGCGAAACGCTTTGCCTCGGTGAGTTTCGCGGCATTCCGACTTCGATGCCCCGGTTGCCGAAATTCAGTTGCCTTTGAATTTCGAGTGATCCCTCTTGAGCATGTATGCTTCTGCTACTTGTTCTACTTCAGATTTTCTTCCCCAAACGGAGAAACGCTTTGACTCGGTGAGTTTCACGGCATTCCGACTTCGATGCCCCGGTTGCCGAAATTCAGTTGCCTTTGAATTTCGGGTGATCCCTCTTGAGCATGTATGCTTCTGCTACTTGTTCTACATCAGATTTCTTCCGCAATAGGCGAAACGCTTTGCCTCGGTGAGTTTCGCGGCATTCCGACTTCGATGCCCTGGTTGTTGAAATTCAGTTGCCTTTGAATTTCGGGTGATCCCTCTTGAGCATCTATGCTTTTGCTACTTGTTCTACATCAGATTTCTTCCGCAATAGGCGAAACGCTTTGCCTCGGTGAGTTTCGCGGCATTCCTACTTCGATGCCCTGGTTGCCGAAATTCAGTTGCCTTTGAATTTCGAATGATCCCTCTTGAGCATGTATGCTTCTGCTACTTGTTCTACTTCAGATTTTCTTCCCCAAACGGAGAAACGCTTTGACTCGGTGAGTTTCACGGCATTCCGACTTCGATGCCACGGTTGTCGAAATTCAGTTGCCTTTGAATTTTGGGTGATCCCTCTTTAGCATGTATGCTTCTGCTACTTGTTATACATAAGATTTCTTCCGCAAATGGTGAAACGCGTTGCCTCGGTGAGTTTTGCGGCATTCCGACTTCGATGCCACGTTTCCCGAAATTCAGTTGCCTTTGAATTTCGGGTGATCCCTCTTGAGCATGTATGCTTCTGCTACTTGTTCAACAGCAGACTTCTTACGCAAACGGCGAAACACTTTGACTCGGTGACTTTCACGACATTCCGAGTTCGATGCCCCGGTTTCTGAAATTCAGTTGCCTTTGAATTTCGGGTGATCCCTCTTGAGCATGTATGCTTCTGCTACTTGTTCTACATCAGATTTCTTCCGCAAACGGCGAAATGCTTTGCCTCGGTGAGTTTCTCGGCATTCCGAATTTGATGCCCCGGTTGCGAAAATTCAGTTGCCTTTGAATTTCGGGTGATCCCTCTTGAGCATGTATGCTTCTGCTACTTGTTCTACATCAGATTTCTTCCGCAAACGGCGAAAAGCTTTGCCTCGGTGAGTTTCTCGGCATTCCGAATTTGATGCCCCGGTTGCCGAAATTTAGTTGCCTTTGAATTTCGCGTGATCCCTCTTGAGCATGTATGATTCTGCTACTGGTTCTACATCAGATTTCTTCCGCAATAAGCGAAACGCTTTGCCTCGGTGAGTTTCGCGGCATTCCTACTTCGATGCCGCGGTTGCCGAAATTCAGTTGCCTTTGTATTTCGGGTGATCCCTCTTGAGCAAGTAAGCTTCTGCTACTTAATCTCCATCAGTCTTCTTTCGCAAACGGCGAAACGCTTTGACTCGGTGAGTTTCGCGCTATTCCGACTTCGATGCCCTGGTTGCCGAAATTCAATTGCCTTTGAATTTCGGGTGATCCCTCTTGAGCATATATGCTTCTGCTACTTGTTCAACAGCAGACTTCTTATGCAAACGGCGAAACGCTTTGACTCGGTGACTTTCACGACATTCCGACTTCGATGCCCCGGTTTCTGAAATTCAGTTGCCTTTGAATTTCGGGTGATCCCTCTTGAGCATGTATGCTTCTGCTACTTGTTCTACATCAGATTTCTTCCGCAAACGGCGAAACGCTTTGCCTCGGTGAGTTTCTCGGCATTCCGAATTTGATGCACCGGTTGCCGAAATTCAGTTGCCTTTGAATTTCGGGTGATCCCTCTTGAGCATGTATTCTTTTGCTACTTGTTCTACATCAGACTTCTTCCGCAAACGGTGAAACACTTTGCCTCGGTGAGTTTCGCGGCATTCCGACTTCGATGCCCCGGTTATCGAAATTCAGTTGCCTTTGAATTTCGGGTGATCCCTCTTGAGCATGTATGTTTCTGCTACTTGTTCTACATCAAATTTCTTCCGCAATAGGTGAAATGCTTTGACTCGGTGAGTTTCATGCCATTCCGACTTCGTTGCCCCGGTTTCTGAAATTCAGTTGCCTTTGAATTTCGGGACATCCCTCTTGAGCATGTATGCTTCTGCTACTTGATCTACATCAGACTTCTTCCGCAAATGGCGAAACGCTTTGCCTCGGTGAGTTTCACGGCATTCCGACTTCGATACCTCGATTGCCGAAATTCAGTTGGCTTTGAATTTCGGGTGATCCCTCTTGACCATCTATGCTTCTGCTACTTGCTTTACATCAGATTTCTTCCGCAATTGGCGAAACGCTTTGCCTTGGTGAGATTCGCGGCATTCCGACTTCAATGCCCCGGTTTCTGAAATTCAGTTGCCTTTGAATTTCGGGTGATCCATCTTGAGCATGTATGCTTCTGCTACTTGTTCAACATCAGAATTCTTCCGCAAACGGCGAAACGCTTTGCCTCGGTGAGTTTCGCGGCAATCCGACTTTGATAACACGGTTGCCGACATTCAGTTGGCTTTGAATTTCGGGTGATCCCTCTTGAGCATGTATGCTTCTGCTACTTGTTCAACATCAGACTTCTTCTGCAAACGGCGAAACGCTTTGCCTCGTTGAGTTTCGCGGCATTCCGACTTCGATAACCCGGTTGCCGACATTCAGTTGGCTTTGAATTTCGGGTGATCCCTCTTGAGCATGTATGCTTCTGCTACTTGTTCAACATCAGACTTATTCCGCAAACGGCGAAACGCTTTGCCTCGGTGAGTTTCGCGGCATTCCGACTTCGATGCCCCGGTTATCGAAATTCAGTTGCCTTTGTATTTCGGGTGATCCCTCTTGAGCAAGTAAGCTTCTGCTACTTGTTCTACATCAGTCTTCTTCCGCAAACGGCGAAATGCTTTGCCTCGGTGACTTTCACGACACTCCGACTTCGATGCCCCGGTTTCTAAAATTCAGTTGCCTTTGAATTTCGGGTGATCCCTCTTGAGCATGTATGCTTCTGCTACTTGTTCAACATCAGAATTCTTCCGCAAACGGCGAAACGCTTTGCCTCGGTGAGTTTCGCGGCATTCCGACTTTGATAACACGGTTGCCGACATTCAGTTGGCTTTGAATTTCGGGTGATCCCTCTTGAGCATGTATGCTTCTGCTACTTGTTCAACATCAGACTTCTTCCGCAAACGGCGAAACGCTTTGCCTCGTTGAGTTTCGCGGCATTCCGACTTCGATAACCCGGTTGCCGACATTCAGTTGGCTTTGAATTTCGGGTGATCCCTCTTGAGCATGTATGCTTCTGCTACTTGTTCAACATCAGACTTCTTCCGCAAACAGCGAAACGCTTTGCCTCGGTGAGTTTCGCGGCATTCCGACTTCGATGCCCCGGTTATCGAAATTCAGTTGCCTTTGTATTTCGGGTGATCCCTCTTGAGCAAGTAAGCTTCTGCTACTTGTTCTACATCAGTCTTCTTCCGCAAACGGTGAAATGCTTTGCCTCGGTGACTTTCACGACACTCCGACTTCGAAGCCCCGGTTTCTAAAATTCAGTTGCCTTTGAATTTCGGGTGATCCCTCTTGAGCATGTATGCTTCTGCTACTTGTTCTACATCAGATTTCTTCCGCAAACGGCGAAATGCTTTGCCTCGGTGAGTTTCTCGGCATTCCGAATTTGATGCCCCGGTTGCGAAAATTCAGTTGCCTTTGAATTTCGGGTGATCCCTCTTGAGCATGTATGCTTCTGCTACTTGTTCTACATCAGATTTCTTCCGCAAACGGCGAAAAGCTTTGCCTCGGTGAGTTTCTCGGCATTCCGAATTTGATGCCCCGGTTGCCGAAATTCAGTTGCCTTTGAATTTCGGGTGATCCCTCTTGAGCATGTATGCTTCTGCTACTTGTTCTACATCATACTTTCTTCCGCAAACGGCGAAACGCTTTGACTCGGTGAGTTTCGAGGCATTCCTACTTCGATGCCGCGGTTGCCGAAATTCAGTTGCCTTTGAATTTCGGGTGATCCCTCTTGAGCATGTATGCTTCTGCTACTTGTTCTCCATCAGTCTTCTTTCGCAAACGGCGAAACGCTTTGACTCTGTGAGTTTCGCGCTATTCCGACTTCGTTGCCCTGGTTGCCGAAATTCAATTGCCTTTGAATTTCGGGTGATCCCTCTTGAGCATATATGCTTCTGCTACTTGTTCAACAGCAGACTTCTTACGCAAACGGCGAAACGCTTTGACTCGGTGACTTTCACGACATTCCGACTTCGATGCCCCGGTTTCTGAAATTCAGTTGCCTTTGAATTTCGGGTGATCCCTCTTGAGCATGTATGCTTCTGCTACTTGTTCTACATCAGATTTCTTCCGCAAACGGCGAAACGCTTTGCCTCGGTGAGTTTCGCGGCATTCCGAATTTGATGCACCGGTTGCCGAAATTCAGTTGCCTTTGAATTTCGGGTGATCCCTCTTCAGCATGTATTCTTTTGCTACTTGTTCTACATCAGACTTCTTCCGCAAACGGTGAAACACTTTGCCTCGGTGAGTTTCGCGGCATTCCGACTTCGATTCCCCGGTTATCGAAATTCAGTTGCCTTTGAATTTCGGGTGATCCCTCTTGAGCATGTATGTTTCTGCTACTTGTTCTACATCAAATTTCTTCCGCAATAGGTGAAATGCTTTGACTCGGCGAGTTTCATGCCATTCCGACTTCGATGCCCCGGTTTCTGAAATTCAGTTGCCTTTGAATTTCGGGTGATCCATCTTGAGCATGTATGCTTCTGCTACTTGTTCAACATCAGAATTCTTCCGCAAACGGCGAAACGCTTTGCCTCGGTGAGTTTAGCGGCATTCCGACTTTGATAACACGGTTGCCGACATTCAGTTGGCTTTGAATTTCGGGTGATCCCTCTTGAGCATGTATGCTTCTGCTACTTGTTCAACATCAGACTTCTTCCGCAAACGGCGAAACGCTTTGCCTCGTTGAGTTTCGCGGCATTCCGACTTCGATAACCCGGTTGCCGAAATTCAGTTGCCTTTGAATTTCGGGTGATCCCTCTTGAGCATGTATGCTTCTGCTACTTGTTCAACATCAGACTTCTTCCGCAAACGGCGAAACGCTTTGCCTCGGTGAGTTTCGCGGCATTCCGACTTCGATGCCCCGGTTATCGAAATTCAGTTGCCTTTGAATTTCGGGTGATCCCTCTTGAGCAAGTAAGCTTCTGCTACTTGTTCTACATCAGTCTTCTTCCGCAAACGGCGAAATGCTTTGCCTCGGTGACTTTCACGACACTCCGACTTCGAAGCCCCGGTTTCTAAAATTCAGTTGCCTTTGAATTTCGGGTGATCCCTCTTGAGCATGTATGCTTCTGCTACTTGTTCTACATCAGATTTCTTCCGCAAACGGCGAAATGCTTTGCCTCGGTGAGTTTCTCGGCATTCCGAATTTGATGCCCCGGTTGCGAAAATTCAGTTGCCTTTGAATTTCGGGTGATCCCTCTTGAGCATGTATGCTTCTGCTACTTGTTCTACATCAGATTTCTTCCGCAAACGGCGAAAAGCTTTGCCTCGGTGAGTTTCTCGGCATTCCGAATTTGATGCCCCGGTTGCCGAAATTCAGTTGCCTTTGAATTTCGGGTGATCCCTCTTGAGCATGTATGATTCTGCTACTGGTTCTACATCAGATTTCTTCCGCAATAAGCGAAACGCTTTGCCTCGGTGAGTTTCGCGGCATTCCTACTTCGATGCCGCGGTTGCCGAAATTCAGTTGCCTTTGTATTTCGGGTGATCCCTCTTGAGCAAGTAAGCTTCTGCTACTTGTTCTCCATCAGTCTTCTTTCGCAAACGGCGAAACGCTTTGACTCTGTGAGTTTCGCGCTATTCCGACTTCGATGCCCTGGTTGCCGAAATTCAGTTGCCTTTGAATTTCGGGTGATCCCTCTTGAGCATATATGCTTCTGCTACTTGTTCAACAGCAGACTTCTTACGCAAACGGCGAAACGCTTTGACTCGGTGACTTTCACGACATTCCGACTTCGATGCCCCGGTTTCTGAAATTCAGTTGCCTTTGAATTTCGGGTGATCCCTCTTGAGCATGTATGCTTCTGCTACTTGTTCTACATCAGATTTCTTCCGCAAACGGCGAAACGCTTTGCCTCGGTGAGTTTCTCGGCATTCCGAATTTGATGCACCGGTTGCCGAAATTCAGTTGCCTTTGAATTTCGGGTGATCCCTCTTGAGCATGTATGCTTCTGCTACTTGTTCTACATCAAATTTCTTCCGTAATAGGCGAAACACTTTGACTCGGTGAGTTTCACGACATTCCGACTTCGTTGCCCCGGTTTCTGAAATTCAGTTGCCTTTGAATTTCGGGACATCCCTCTTGAGCATGTATGCTTCTGCTACTTGATCTACATCATCCTTCTTCCGCAAAGGGCGAAACGCTTTGCCTCGGTGAGTTTCGCGGCATTCTGACTTCGACGCCCCGGTTATCGAAATTCAGTTGCCTTTGAATTTCGGGTGATCCCTCTTGACCAGCTATGCTTCTGCTACTTGTTCTACATCAGATTTCTTCCGCAATAGGCAAAACGCTTTGCCTCGGTGAGATTCGCGACATTCCGACTTCGATGCCCCGGTTTCCGAATTTCAGTTGTCGTTGAATTTCAGGGGATCCCTATTGAGCATGTATGCTTCTGCTACTTGTTCTACATCAGATTTCTTCCGTAAAGGGCGAAACGCTTTGCCTCGGTGACTTTCGCGGCATTCCGAATTCGATGCCCCGATTGCCGAAATTCAGTTGCCTTTAAATTTCGGGTG